>CALNHX010011053.1:0-35118 GCA_940337035.1 Agriotes lineatus
AAAAACCGAAATAGAAATAATTACAAATCTATAGAAACCGCCCAGAGAGACAAATTTTCTCTAAAATTTTAAGCTGAATTCAAAGCTGTAATAATATACTGGATGTTTTATTAAAAATAGGAGTTAATAAAAAAAGGAAACAAAAACAAAAGAAAACCATATAAGTATAATCAAAATGGGCGACTTTCGGTTTCACCAGAAATAACACTAACTTTGATTTTTTAAATGGTCACCCCATATATTTTACGTTTATCGCAGCTTACGGCTCAAATTACATACAACAGTGTTGCCGCATTTGCTTAGGTATTACACAGAAATATTAAAAAAATTAAACAATTAATTATTCTTTAATTTTAGATAAAGATGTGCATGATGCATATCGTTAGATTGGTAATTAAATTTGCAGTTTAATGTCAAGACAGCCCTTAGTAGGTGCCATGTAAAAAAGTTATTTTTTCTTAAAAAACGTGTTTAGCAAATTTTGTTCCTTTATTAAGGGTTTGTTATTGGATTCATTGATAAAATAGCTATTAGCATTAGTTGCTAGAGTCAATTAGAACATATTTTTTCACGTCACAGCCTTCTATCTATTTTAATAAAAAAAGGGTTGGACAATTTATGTCTGTTTTCGACTGAGGAAAATCAAGTAATTGATCTCATTACAAAATACGACAGAGCTAGCCTAATAATTTTCTTGAGGTATAACAAAAAGGAACTTAAATTTAAAATTAGAAAATTTAAATAAACATTAAAATAAATAAAGCAAACCACCATACAAATGCAATATATAACGTTATCATAAAGTAAGGGATATATTTCAGGTTATTATACAGTGTCCGCTAAAAAGTCGGCATAATATGGAAAAAATTTTTGTTTTTGATTTTTCAAAAAAACTTTTTACGTCAATAATTTGTGCTAATCTAAAAACTTATTTAGCCCCTATCATATACACCGAGTGATTTTTACTTGTTTAGAAAATGAATTTTTTCGAAATTGTCAAAATCCAAAAAGAGCTATTTTTCGTAAATGAAGTCATATTTCAATGAAATTTTTTTAATGTGTGGTATTTTTAGCTAACTGAACAATCTCAAAGCCAGAAAACCCCTAAGTTTTTTAACTTTAGCTGAAAATTAATTTTTCAACAAAGACTTAATTCTAAAGTTCAATTTTTTTATGTGATGACTTTAAAGATTCATAATTGGGAAAAATGGAAAAATAATATAAAATGTTAATTAGTTCTTTAGATGTTTTATTATTTACCGCAATGTAGTATGTTTGCATAATTTTTACGTTTTCATGCAAGGCGCTTTTTAGGAGATATATTTTTCAATTATTATTAATATCAATTTAAGGGGCTTCTAGAAACTCTAATCTACCCCTGTTAATGAATTACTGTTACAAAAGTCCTGTGAATGTTCTTTTGCAGTTGTCTAAATGAGATTTTTTAGAGCATGTAATTTGGATAAAGGAAAGTCTCCTCATTTAGACAACTGTGAAAAAACATTTACAGGATTTTTGTAACAGTAATTCATTAACAGGACTAGATTAGAGTTTCTAGAAGCCACTTAAATTGATATTAATTAGAATTGAAAAATATTTTTCTTAAAAAGCGCCTTGCATTAAAAAACCTAAAAATTATGCAATACTACTTTTCGGTAAATAATAAAACATCTAAAGTACTAATTAACATTTTACATTATATTTCCCAATTATAAATCTACTAGCTGAAACCCGCGGCATATGCCGCATTTAAGATGTACAACGAATTTAATAACTTTTGTTGCACTAAAGAAAGTTTTAAAAGCACGCTAGAGATTGGCAGTAAGGAAAAGTTAAAAAAAAATCAAATGGAAAGTCTCTGGAAAGGAAACGCTCGCCTCTGGAAGGCGTTCTAATTAATACGACGTTGTTGGAACGCAGTAACAAAAATGGCGGAAAGAATTAATGCTCTTATGAGATTATATGTGAGAATTATTTGCGCCACCGAAATAATTTTCAGCTGCCTGCAATCTGTGTTTCTTTTCAGGTTTAAGCCGTTGAGGCGTTGAGCGTCATAAAAATATAAATGTGGTAACTCAAGTCTCCAGTTACTGTTATTGCTAAATAACTCGATTAATTATTATTTCTTTGTCATTTTAAACTGCCATTATTATTATTATCTCCATAATAGTTTCCATAAGTAACTGTTTATAATGTTTATATGCTAGCGAGTTAATTTTCTTCTTAAATCGCTAGTGAATTAATAGTAGATTGTTCTACAAGTTAAAAAAAGTGAGAATTTTCCAGCGAATGTAAAAGTTTTACGTGAGCATGGAAGAATGACGCTGTAGCCCGCTCGCATTTAAAGTTTTGCGTGTTAGATAGATATACTTTATTTGTGACATTACAAAAAAAATTTTTTTACACACGTCTACTATATGGCAAATGCTACACCAAATACATACAATATATACAGTTCACATTTAATTATATATATTTATTCCTAATTCAGTACGTAAAACATGCTTAGAGGCACGTTTTTGATAACGGTGATAAAACTTAGATTAAATTTAGATTTTAGTTTATTGGCATACATGTTTAACGTCAGCGTACAAACAATTTCCAGAATATTTTATAGCACATTGAATATTATGTATCATCGGATGAAAATTTTTATTATTTGGCCTGAATGAGATCAGGTGATTAAATCAATGCCAAAATGCTTCAAGGTAGCATTTGGCAACAAGATTTCAGTAATAATCGATTGTTTTGAGATGAGAGTGGAAAAATCAAGTAGCCTTGAAGTACAATGTACTACATGGTCTACGTACAAACAACATAATATGGTAAAGGTACTAATAGGCATCACTCCTCCTGGATCAATATCATTTATATCACATGTATATGGTGGCAGAATAAGCGATAAAGGTCTAACAGAGGATTGTGGGATTTTAAACAATCTCTTGCCAGGAGATTTTCTATTGACAGATCGTGGCTTTTTAATAAAAGACTCCCTAGGACTACATATGGCCACAGTGATTACGCCTGCTTTTCTAAAAGGGATACGGCAGCTCGATCCAAGGGATATAGAATCAACCAGGAATATAGCAAGCGTGAGGTAGTGCAAGTATATTATTACAATAATTATCTTAACTACCTATATCTTTTTTTCAGAATACACGTCAAACGCAATATTGGAGTCCTTCGTCAAAAAAATACAGTTCTTTACGAAACGATGCCCATGTTCCTGGCGAAAAAGAAAACTGACGATGTTGCTGTGGTAGATCAGATATTAACAGTTTCTTGTGCCCTCGTAAATTTATGCCCTCCTATAATTGTATAATTATGAAATAAATCTTATTAACATAGTTAATCTAATTATTTTTACTTTAATAATAATATTAATAATATCTACAAAAGTATTAATAGTTATTTAGACCACAAGTGTTACAAGTGCAACTTTTTTTCACAAGTGTGGAGGGTTATTAAACGAGGCGCAGCCAAGTTTAATATTCCACACGCGTGAAAAATAAGCACGCTAACACGAGTTGTCTATAAGATTTTTTAAAATTTCATTAAACCTTCAAATCCAAGCCTATTTTGTATAGAATTGTATTTGCCTTCATTTTACTCAAGTGCGTTGGTCAGTTCTGGTAACTAAGGAAACGTCGATTGGTAACTAAGGAAACGTCCAATTAGAATCGTTCATTCCTAAATTAAAAGCAAAGTGTCACTTTTTTTCACTGAGTGAAAAAAAGTGGCACTTAACACACCGAAATTAATTAAAAAAAGCCTACTTTTTTAAATAAAATTTAAAAAAATTAGTTAATTATCAGTTCTGAGTGTCTTTTCCAAAGTGTGCGAAAAAGTTGTGGCAAATCGAATGGTATCGTTCCTGAATAAATATAGTCAAATTTATACCCATTCGGAGTCACGTGATAATCTAGTAATTTTACGTATGTCGATTCTTAAAAATGCAATTTTAGAGAAATAAATGACATTCCGTTTTGTAGGTTATCCTGACATATGCCAATTTCTAAAACAAGATTGCTACGGGTTTATTCTCTTATATGAAATTAAACTGAATTTACAGGTTAAAGAAAACATAACATTGTTCCGGGTGGTGTAGCTTGAACAAGCGTCCACGTTCGATCAGCAGAGTTAAACAACGCTCTCTCTGGTCAGAACTTGGATGGGAGTTCCACAGCTGTATCTCTCGACGCCTCGTGATACGGCTGTCACGGAAATAGTTGGTCCCGGCGGTCATAACAACATCATGACTGTCGTTAGTGGGGTTGGAAGTCCCCATAAATGCACAGCGACGCCTATAATTGGCCTAACGGCTGTTGGCTGAGTGCGGAATAAATAAAATAAATAAATAAATAACATGTCGTAAAAAAACCTGCTGCGTATAGCAAATTTTAAGTTAATTTCTGTGCATGCATATTCTGTTATAGAACATTGCCATTTGAAGCCTATTTTCTTGCACAATCTATTTAGGGAAGAAACTGAATGTGAAAAATCTCCTCCAGATTCTTCAACCAAGCATTTTTTAGATTTTTTATGGTTACAAATTCTTTAGCTACATAGGTACATTTTATATATAGTGTCTTGACTGCTTCGTCGACTTCAGTTTTTGCATTCTTCACTTTCTGGCTCATATTTTCGGTAAATTGTGCTCTCCGAGATATTTAACGCAAGAGAAGCACGGCGAACAGCGTTGGAGGGTGAAACTGTTGATTTACTTTTATTAATATTGTACTCTTCATAAAAAACAACGCATAATATTCAAATTAATTGTTGTGACTGCTCGTTATACCGCATGTCCGATGGTTTCTTTTAATTTCCAGTTTTCGGCTCGAAAATTTTAGGTTTTATTACCCTTATCTCAATAACTTACACGAAAAATATAATCTGACAGATTAGAAACGTCAAATTTTTAAAATTAATTTTATGAATCGACATGCTTTTTTTTCAAATTTCTTCCATTTCATCTATTTTACTAAAGATGAACAGTGACAGACAAAGGTCACGTGACTCCGAATGAGTATAATTTTGACTATTCAACACTATAACATATAAGCCAATCTCATTGCAGACATTTGCTTTTTTCAACCAATAACAGCAGTATATCACTGAATATTGGGCACCATGCAAAATATTCACAAAACAATGTACGTACTCAAAAAATAAATAGCCTTGTTGCGAAGGATCGCTTAGCAACGATGTTCTGTCCTTAGTGATATCACTAGGTTACGTAACACTAAACCCCAACAAAAGGTGTGGCTTGTTTAAAAAAATTTAAAATGCTGTGTTTTGGAAGTATTCCGCTGAATTTAATTGAGAATGAATAATTATATTAATTGTTGGAATATTTTTCAATAAAGTTAATCGTTATGTATTAATATTGCTAAATAGTCGTCCCAAATACCACTCGAAGTGGATATATTGTTTTTAAATATTTTGCCATTTCCATAGAAATTATTGCAAATTTCACTCAACAAAATCACATTTAAATGTCACTCGCCTGCGGCTCGTGACATTTTTGATGTGATTTTGTATCGTGAAATTTAAACGCAATAATTTACATGGAAACGACAAAATATTTGTCAAAAATATATCCACTGCTTGTGGTATTACCCTTGACTATACAATCTGTTCTCCGATACACAACACGGCTTCAGACAGCTCAGATCTACAGAAACTGCTAGTTTTAGCGTGCTCCGCTATGTCTATCAGCAGTGTTGAATTCAGACTGATTACTCCGGGGGGGAAAATGAAACGTCTGGGGGGTATTTTTACTTATTCCACCGCAATCCGCCCATTATTTTATAGATTTAAAGAAACATGAATATGAAGTGGTAATGTTTCCGGGGGAGAATTTTGTTATGCCCGGGGGGGAATTTCACCCCCGGTCACCCCCCTGGATTCAACACTGTCTATCAGCAACTGGATAACGGTAAATTTGTTGCATCAATATTTTTCGACATATCGCGTGCATTCGACACTGTGAATGTGGAATGCATTAGAAAAAAGTTATGTTCCTTAGGCATTCGAGGCCCACTTCTTATGTGGCTGATATCTTTTCTTACTAACAGAAAACTGTTTGTTAAAATTAATGATGTAACGTCCACCACTGTCCGTATAAACTTAGATGTTGTTCAGGGCTCGGTATTAGGCCCCTTGCTGTATCTATTGTATGTTACCGATTTGCCCTTACATGTTACATGCGCGCAAATCGTTAGCTTCGCTGACGACACAGCCTTCACTGTATCTGCCGATACGGTAAAGGAACTCACTTATAAAATTGAAATTTGTCACCTGGAGTTCAAAAACTGGTGCTTAAAAATCAACTTGTACTCAACATGAACAAAACTGTTTGTGTGAACTATAATGCCTTGAATAATATAAAGGGTATTCCATATAATTCCCAATTGTGCGCTTATCTAGGCATATGTATCGATTCTAATCTCGACTGGAGGGAACAAATAAACTTAGTATGTAAAAAACTGAATTGTGCTTACTACGCTATTTTAAAATTAAAGCCGGTACTTGACACGTCTGACTTAATACAGGTATATTATGCCTTGGCTTTCAGCCACATGACTTATGTTTTGTTATGGGGTATGGCCAGGGCCGCCGCTAGGGTGTTAGCCGCCTGTGTGCCAAACAATTTTCGCCGCCCCTTCCCCCTCGTAAAGTACAAAATAAAGAGCTTTGGAATTGATATTATTTTATTTAAATTTTAACTTTTTTGCAAAGAACGCACTTTCTAACAAACTTGTTTTAAAAATAAATTTTTGCTTTTGTAAAACTTAAAAAGTAAATGGGTGGTGTGAATAAAAAGTCTTAGTCGATCTACACGGCACGCCGCACACGCAAAACCGGCAAAACTATTCGATCGGAAAGGGCTGTTATACTAAAATTAAAAATCATTACATGGCACGCGTAGAAATAAACAAACCCATAGCCCATAGCAAGTATTCTCGGGTAGGTACTTCTCGTGCTCTAAAAAGCCCAATTATTAGATTGGTCCATTGTAATGTTTTTCAAGGAACAAGGAACAGTCATAATATCAGTGCTTTGCCGACGCAGCGTCTGTCACCGACAGTGTTGCCAGACTGACCTTTGTAAATGTAATACGACTCAAGTGTTTCTTTGTTTGTGTTATGATATTTTTATGGGTTTTATTAAGGCCGGGATACAGGATACAGTACAAACTTCGTAAAGAAATACTTTCGGTTTATTTTCGTCTTAGAATATTAGAGATTTTCGTTTTTAAAGCTTGATGGGTTTATTTATTTGGAAGACTTTACACTTTACTTTTGTTTTTGCATTAGGATCGGCGGCGGCCGCCCCTTTAAATCGGCCGCCTGCGTGTTTTGAACACAACGCACACATGGTAACGGCGGCCCTGGGTATGGCTACCAAATGGAAGTGAGTATTTGTTCTCCAAAAGCGTCTACTCGCCAGTCGTGCAAACCCTTCTTTTTTGGAGAACAACTTACCAACATTTCCATCTATAATGATTTTCAAATTAGCAGTATTTGCGCAGCAACATATGCATTATTTTTCAACGAGTAACAATACTCATCAATATCCCACCAGACATGGTGACCTGTTAGCCATACCTAGGCGTCGGACTGCTGAATTTAAAAAGTCCCCCATTTATAATTGTATTAAAATCTACAATTCGCTACCGATATATATTAAATCATATAAAATCGATAAATTTAACTTAAATCCATTTTAATTAAAAAGTGTTTTTATGACTACAACAATATTGTACTACATTAGGTATTACTTTTATCTGACAATGTCCATGTCACTTTTGTAGTTGATCTGTTGACAATAAACGATACTTACTTACTTAAGGATCTAACGTTAATACTATCCACCACCATTTATTATATAATGTAGAATTATTTGATTATCTTTTTCTGCATGTGGCCAATTAATAAAAAGCAAAATTACAATATCACATAGCAAAAATTATTAAATAGTACCTATACGATAAGAAACATAAGGATATTTTGAAACTATGTAAGCTACATTAACAATCAATAAAATTACACATGCTGTCTACACAACATAAAAGAATAATTAATGTCTAAATTAAGTAAGAAAAATAATTTTAATGCATAAAGTATCAAGGATATTTAGAAGCTATTTAATGTACATAAACAATCAAAATATTTACACAAAATAATTCTATTTATATTTACAGAGTTCACATAACCACTTTCCTTTAGAATTTTTTTTTAATTGTAGGCAAGCTGAATGGTACAATTTTATTCTACATTTTCTGTCAGAACATTTTACCATTTGTTCGCCGTCGTCTGGTTTTCTACAGTGACACCATAGCTGCAATCCATAATCAAAATAGGTACATAACATTGTAACATATAATTCACAAAAATACAAACCTCTTCATCATCGGTGCCTATTACAATGTCACTGGAAATTGAACCAACACCTATAGCTCGCATGTCCATGGGGATGTCATCTGAACTTGGACCAGCACTCGTAGATGGCATATCCATCCGGAGATGCCCCAATCTGTGGGTACTGTCGGTTTAGACATAGACCTATTGTTTGCTACCAAAATGTATGTGGGTTTTCTCCGTCTTATTAGTGTAAGCTTGTAGGGCTTTCTTTTCATGTTCACAACCATAAACTGTAGCCGTCGGCGTCGTCTTAAAGCGAGTTGCTAAGGGATAACATACTGAACGTATCAAGGACAGGGATGGTTTTTCCAGTTTTGTTCTGTGAACGCCTTTAAATTTTGAAGCCGTAATTCGACCAGCTCTGTATTGGTACCACACAGCAGAATTTGCTTGCTTATTAGTATCATTTTCGAGTTTGCGGCATTCTTCGATGGACATGCTCATATCTAACTCGGAACCTAAAATACAACATTTTTAGCTGCTGTCGTCGTTGATCACATCGGTCATAAGTTGCCATAACAGCACGATTTACCTGCTCCTTATTTGGGTTTAAGGGATTCGCAGGAGCGCACCGTGATTCGATTATCTTCTAGGAATTTCTTAACATCTTCATTACTAACTGTAGGTTAAACTTGAGTCAGAAATATAAAAGAACAATGCTCAATGCACACTATACTTGCGAGTACGAGTTACTTCTTTCGCCCACTTGCATTCATGGATGGCTTTTTCTGCATGAAGTTTTTTGATTTGCTGCTGTCGTCGTTGCCGCTATGATTTACCAGCTTGTTTCATTTTACTGGGCGAAGAGGCCAAGCATAAAAATTTGCAAAAATATAGGTTACGTAGCGTTAACGTTGGCGTCGCTTTTACACTATGCTAGAAACGTACGGCTTGGATTTCGTTGCTTGGTTGCTTGGCAGCGTTCAGTAAGCAGATATGAAAATTAACCAAAGTGGACTTGCCTTCGAAGCTGAGTCAATAGTTCTAAAAAACACAAGAAATAGGCATAATAAATAATTGTTTTCTCTGATAATATCGCTATTAAAAGTTAAGGGAAGTTTGTTTACAAAAACCCGAAAATAGAAATGGTGGAATGCAACCATGGTACTTTTAGTTGTGTAAACACGGCTTTTAGTCTTTTGCATTATTATAAGTGATAAAGTCTTTACATAAATAATTGGAACTTTAATATTAAGTATCTGTGTGTGTATGTGTTATGGCCTTGCGATTGTTCAGTTAGCTAAAAATAACACACTCTAAAAAAGTGTCATTGAAATCTTACTTAATTTCCGAAAAATATCCTTTTTGGATTTTGACAATTTCGAAAAACTCCATTTTCTAAATAAGTAAAAATCACTCGGTATATATATCCATATATGATAGGGGGTAAATAGGTTTTTAGACAAGCACAAATTATTGATGTAAAACGTTTTTTTGAAAAATCAAAAATAAAAACTTTTTCCATATTATATCGACTTTTTGGCACTGTATATTTATAACAGATTAAGCTAATAACAAGAAGTAAACGAGATTTGATTACTTAAATAATGAAAATTTGTATCTGAACTGGTTACAGCAAATGTTGAATATGACCTCCATTTTGTTGCTGTAAAATTACCAACCTTTCATCCAAATTTTACATCATTATGTTATGTAACATTTCTGGTTGAATTGCACCCTTTTGCCCCCTAACTTCGTATTTTAATTCTTGCAGCGTTGTTGGCAGCGTTCTAAACACCAATTTTTGACAGAGATTGACGCAAAACCTAACCTACTAATCTCGAAATTGACATAGACCTACAGTGTCACCAACAATACACTTCGTACTGCCAAACGCATAACATCAACTGGAGCTGCTTATTGTGCTTTAGTACATAGAAACGAGTTTTGCTCAGCTTAGTCATGTTTTGATATTTAGTGTCACTTTTATGTAAAAATTTAACATTTCTCATGAAATGCGATAAAATAGTATACGCAACACGTTAGAAAAGTGGTTTTACTGAACTCGTATGGCAGCCATAGTTGTTCAGTAAAACATTACTTTTCTCAACTTGTAGAGTAATATGCTATTGTAGTTCACAAAATTTGAAAATTAATTTTGAACACCCAGTATATTTTATGTCTTTCGGGATCTGCAAGTCAAATTACATATACTAGTCTCGCCAAATTTTGATTTTTTCAAACAAAAAAAAGTTTTTTCATTTTTTATTTTTTACGATACAAGGCTGTGACGTGAAAAAATATGTTCTAATTGACTCTAGCAACTAATGATAATAGGTATTTTATCAATGAAGCCAATAGCAAACTCTTAATAAAGGTACAAAATTTGCTAAACACGTTTTTTAAGAAAAAGTAACTTTTTTTAAATGGCACCTACTAAGGGCCGTCTTGCCATTAAACTGGAAATTTAATTACCATGCTAACGATATGCATCATGCACTAGTTTATTTTTATCTAAAATTGAAAAATAATTATTTTTTTAAATATTTCTGTGAACCTAAGCAAATGCTTTTGTATGTAATTTGAGTCGTAGGCTGCGAAAAACATAAAATATATGGGGCGATCCATTTAAAAAATCAAAGTTAGTGTTATTTCTGGTGAAACCGAAAGTCGCCCATTTTGATTATACTTGTATGTTAATCCGAAATTATGTCTAGTACTGGTGTATCAAATTTTATCCAAATTCATTCTAAATAACGGAGATGGAGGCACGGCCCTGGTCTCATTGTCACCCGGTATATGATCTCGTAAAAATAACAGAAAGGAATACATTGCGTTCTCTTAAGGGTATGATCATCTAAAATAAAAAGCACTTGAAATAGTTGTAATTGTAAAATCAGTGTCACGCTCTATGTATATATAGGATTTTATAATTTCGGTCAAATTTCCTTTCGGTAAACATTCCTTTCGGTAAACTTTCCTTTCGGTAAAACTTCCATTCGGCAAAGTTTCCTTTCGGTAAACATTCCTTTCGATAAACTTTCCATTCGGTCATCTTTCCGTCGGTAAACTTTCCTTCGGTATAGTGTTTTCGGTAAACTTTCCGGGACCCAGACGTGATGAATAGTGGAGACCCTCAAAGTTTGAACAAAAACTCTAAACATTAGATGTAAATTAGTCTCCCGAAATGAGACCTGGCACGACATACACAAGAACAATTATGGCAATAAAGATTAAAACAGAACAATAGTTGACAAAACAAAACGTAAATATCAGAGATACGTGTAACATAACACCAGTGAATGAGTAGAAAATCCACGAAACTTGTAGAAGAAACAGTAATAGAATTCGAATAATATACAGTAAGTTATTATCCCAAATCGATGACAAAAATTCAGACTGATTCTCGAATTGCAAAAAAATTGTTTTGTGTTGTTAAAAGTGGCGTCTTTCTGTTTGATTCTGTCTCCTCTTTCAAGATCTGGATCTGATTTATTCAAGCTGTCAAGTGTTTATTTGTAGTTTTATACATCACGTGTTATTGTATTTATTATATCTTATGTTCGACTGCTTCATAAACACCACACATTTTAGTATTGTAACGCTGCAGCAATTTATAAATTCTACATCAACAATGCATTTAATTTGTACATCGCTCACTTACGCGAAATCAGGCGTTACATCTAACCAGCGCTCGAACTGGTGATGACAAAACACGTACTCGTTATGCGCGAAGGCAGGAAGAAGCAATCATGGCGCCGCCTCCCAGTCAATGGTACCCGGAGCGGTTGTACCGATAACGAGGGCACCGAAGAGTATATAAGCAACTTCCGCCATGGTTTCGAATCACTTGAGTGGTTTGGGTCCACCGATCCCGACCAGTCCGCTATAAGTCTCTGGACTTACCTTCCTCCAACCCTCTACTGCCTTAGAATGTGACAGCGTTCTCTGTCTCCTAAGGCATTTCCTGAAACCGACCTGCGCCTTAGCATGTGACAGAGTTCTCTGTCTCTTAAAGCATTCCCTGAAACCGACCTGTGCTTTAAAGCACCACGTCCCTGACACTACCGGAAGCGGCAAGAAGATTGTAACGTATTAATTAACATACCTGTAGGAATCACATTGTACGTCCGGCAACGCCTTCCTGGCAGCTGACGGAAGGCAAAGTGTCCGGCTCCGACACAAATGTGAAGCCGCTCGCCGATTCCAAATATCTTCGCTACCAATTCATCGGCCACACTCGTCGGCCACGCCCACCGCGACGGTTGCAAGTTATACCGAGCAGCGAACATACTTCGCACCAGGTTCAATGCAGCTGCCATCGACACTTATGTGCTAATTGGGTTGCACACCAACTAGGAACAAAGAAACACTTCCCCAGAAGATATATTTAATTTATTAATATACATATCATTTGCTTAAGAATTAAATATTGTCTTGTAAAACTAGCTAGAAATATTATACCGTTGGATTAAAAACGGGGTTCCCCTGACCTTATACATTTGAGATTAAGTGAACAATTTCTTCGTTTGAGCTACTCAAGGTAGAAATTAATAAAACTGTTTGAGCCTTTTCGAAATTAATGGATGTTATAAATTTCCAGGATTAATTACCAGGACTAAAAAATTCGGAAGGGCGAAACGTTACAGTATAATTTAGCGTCCATAAAGTGGTACTTTATGGATTTGTGGACGCACACTATCTTATAAAGTGGTTCAGAACAAGGTAAACATAAATTTGGCGCACATTTCCTGCATAGTAAAAAGAAATTGAGTAATTCTTTCATATGTGCTGATGCACCTACTGAAAACAAAGGTGACATTAAGGACTGTTTTTATGAATATCTGGCTAAGGTATGTGATGAGTGCAGCATACATGACCTGAGATTAGTCTGTGGCAATTCTAATGCCTGACGATTCGTAGCCAGAGCTTACATAAGGTGTGCTTGTTGCATTTGGCCCAACTGTTTTTACTACATCTAAGAACAGGATTGCTGGGGGCACATATTTCTTCCAAAAAACATTCATAAAATGACTTGGCACTTTCCAAATGGACGAATTTATAACCAACTTAATTATATCTTGGTAGACAGAATACATGCTACCAGCTTCCTGGATGTGAAGTTTCAAGGAGGAGTAGACTGCCTATCAGACTACTAACAAAAACAAGGCCTTTTTTAAAATTAGGATTTAACTGGATCAACAAACAAATTGTTATACACTGTTGTTTTAAAAAAATATATAGTGTGTTTAATTTTGAGGATGGCCGGAATAACCTCCACTGACATTTAATTAAAACGTTAATCGGATTCTTCTGAGGATAACCAAATGTCTTGTGGTAGTTTTCTCATGAGTCTGTTGTGGATTTTTCGTTGTCCGACTGTATAATAGTTAGCACTTGAGCACAATTGAATGTTATGGAACTTTTTTGTCACATTTTTTTATATATTCACTAACAGTAGGTATTCCCAGTTCCCTGTGAGTTTGATTGTTTCTCATATACCACGGAGCTTTTAATATAGTTCGTAAGATTTTATTTTGGAACACTTGTAGTTTATTTATTTGCGATTTAGAGGTATTACCCCAGACACAGCACGCGTACAGTAACACTGGTCGGATTATAGATTTATATATAATAATAATAATAAATGCCTTTATTAATATATGTACATGAAAAAAATCTAAATATATGTACAATATGAGAGTAGAACATTCTATTTGAAGAGATGATTTTTTGTTAATTAGTGGATATAGTAGCATTGATCTGGTATGTGACTGGTTAAGTTTTTGGTTGATGTGGTAGCCCCAAGAGAGTCGCATGTCTAGATATACGCCTAAATATTTAATGGCCGAGTCTTTAAGATTCCATGGAATAACTTCGTTATTTATTGCTATACTGGAAGGATTAATGACCCGTCTCAGTTCTCACTTCACGTCGCACTTCAGTTGATTAATTTTAATGCACCATTTGTTAAACCATACATTGATATTATTAACCGCTTCTTGAAGTTGTTGGATGGAGGTTTCAAGATCATAATTCTGAGTAAGGATGGCCGTGTCATCTGCAAACATTCCCAGAGAGGAGTTCACCGTTGTTGGAATATCTTGTGTAGATGTTAAATAGCGTTGGTCCTATTACGCTTCCCTGGGGAACTCCTGCTTGGACGACTTTGACTTCAGAAAGTGTCGACTGTACGCGAACTACAAATGTTCTATTTCATAGATAGGATGATATCATTCGGATAACATAACCAGGAAATCCAAGTCTGATTATCTTATAAATTAGTCCTTCGTGCCATACCTTGTCGAAAGCTTGGGTAAGATCTAAAAAGGCGGCTGTTGTATGGTTTTTTGCTTCGAAACCTTTTTCAATATATTCAGTTACTCGTAGTAATTGATGACATGTAGAATGGTGCAAACTGATGATGAGGTATAATATCATTTTGTGTAATATGTTCATTCAGCCTGGTTTGTATCACATTTTCTAGTACCTTCGACAGCGTGTTCAGCAAACTAATCGGCCTGTAGCTCTCTGGTTTGGATTTGCCTTTGCCATGCTTATGTATTGGTAGGACATGGGCTTGTTTCCAGCTGTTTGGAAAGTAACCTAGTCGTAAACATCCATTAAATATAGTGGCTAGAAAAGCTAATGCTTTAGTAGTTAGATTTTTGAGGACTATGTTGGGTATAAGGTCCGGTCCAGGTGATTTTTTTATTAACAGTTGGTTAATGCAGGTTTGAATTTCTAAAGGAGATGTAAGTTTAATAAATTGAGTGTCTGTTGGCATGTTGCTTCTTGTGAATTGAATTATATCGTCGATGAAGTCCTTATCATCGATGTTTATCGTAAATGTTTGCTTTAAGTGTGCTGCGTATGCGTTAGCTTTGTTTTTGTCGGACGAGTGTATGATGTTATTATAATGTAATGGATGCACAGCAATTTGTTGTCTTAAAATTCTTCTTGTAGCTCTCCACATTGTAGGATCTCCAGGTTGAAGTTCTTCTATATACTTTTCATACGTAGATATTCTATACTTGTCTAGTTCTCAGCGAACTTGATGGACAAGTCTGTTTAATTTCGTTTTCAGATGCGGATCTCTTGATCTTTGCCACTCTCTTCTTGTTAAGTTTGTTTGGTTTATTAAATTAACTATCCAGCCTGGAGGGCGTATTTGAGTGTTTTTTTTAGTTCGCATCTTAGAGACAGTAGCCTGTTGTACGCTAAGTTTGATGTATTTACTGCAATTACAAATCTCTTTGTTTATGTCTTCTTGGGCATTAATAATTGATGGGGCCTTCAAGATGTTGTCTAGATTAGTTTTGAATACGTCCCAGTCAAGTATTTCTTCAATCAATCTAGGGAGTGGTTGAATGTAGCTGTGAGTGCCACTAAATGTCACTAAAACGGGGCAATGGTCTGAATCAAGCTCACCGACGACTTTCTGAGTAATAGGTTTCGTAAAATTCGAATGAACAATACGATACGAATAGTGGGTGAATTCATCTGGAGCTGCAACGTGTAAAGTCAATCCTGCTGAAAAGTTGTTTAGCTTAATACCATCTGGGTTACTCGTATGACATCCCCATATTGTGTTCTTGCAGTTAAGATCGCCCAGTAATAAAGTAGGTTCGGAATTGTAAAAAATTTGTTGAAGATCATACTGCAGTAATTTTTTGTTCGGCTGTTTGTAAGCTGCTATAATCCTGATAGTATAGTCATTTAACATTACTTTTACCGAAATCGCTTCTAGTTAGATGGGTTAGATTAAAATTTGGGAGAGAGTGGTGCTTAATTTTAGATTTAACAAGTATTGCAACCCCTCCTGAACTAATTTGTGCAATTCTGTCGTTTCTATAAATGCTGTATCCTGGAATTTTAAATTTTTCACAGTTTACAAAATGAGTTTCGGTAACACAAGCTATATCAACTTTATTTGAGGCTAAAAAGGCTATAAACTGGAGGCGGTTGTGAGAAAAGCGATAATTTTTCCAATGTACGGTTTAATAGTGTCAATTAAGGTTCTAACTATATTTGTTAATATGTCACTTGACGAATTTTATTGAGTGCTACCGATATCAATAGTTTCAGTTGGCTTTTCCAATCTTCTTAGGGTAGTGTTCGCCGTTCTTCAGCCGTAGAAGGAGAAGCGATAGGGCTTAAATCCTGTGTATTTATTTTTTGTGTTTCCCGGTGGATAATTTTCGATGTCTTGTTAGTTTTTATGAAGTGCGGACAACCTCTGTAGTTGGCCGGATGTTCTCATAGACAATTGACACACTTTGGTTCCTCGGTTTTGTTTTTGGTACAGGCAGCAGTCCAGTGATTTCCAGTACATTTGACACACCTGGGCTCCATTTTGCAATAATTCTTTGTGTGTCCGAATCTCTGGCATCGTTTACATTGGGGTACGTCTTGCGATCTTTTTCTTGGCTCGACTGATATGATGCAGTAACCAAGTTTAGTTAGCTTAAGGATTTAGTTTGATGTATCTTTTTTTTCCAAGTCTACGGCGCATTAAGGAATTGGCATTTTCAGCTTATTGTAAAGTCTAGTCACCTTTTTAATAGAATACTTAAGGATCTCGAGTTCTCTTTCTATCTCTTCTTCAGTTATAGATGTGGGAATATTTCTAAGCATAACTGTGTGATAGTTTAACTCGAGATTATCGTAAAAAGCAGTAAGTTTACGGAAGCCTTCGATAAAACATAAATTAATGCGTAAAAACTTTCCTTTATATGAAGTGGTAAAATCTTCTTTAACCGTTTGTTTTATATCTGTTAATACTTTTTGGTAATTTTCAGCCTGATGTAAAAATATCGGAGGAATTTTGGGTTTGGTAGATTCCTCGATGTTTTTCTCACTGTCGTTTGGGGTCTGATTGGGGCAATGTTCGTTTGGCTGCATTTCATTTTGTAGAGCGTAGTATTTATTATTTGTGTTTAAAGTGTTTGTATCAAATATTTATCTTTTATTACTCTCGGAGAGGTCAGGCGATGTATGCGTTATTTTGTTTTGTGACACCTGCTGTGTTTCCATAGCTTCTGTTGAAAAGGATCCGTTTTTGTTATAAATTAATGTCGGCGGTTTTATGGGAGCGTTATTTGAATTTTTATTGGTGACATTACCGGAGTCAGCGGTAATGTTCATATTGGTTGTAATAATTTTAAAACCGGCAAAGCCGGCAATTAGTTATTTTAGCTTATTTATCCGTGAGGCGTTTGAAATATGAATATTTTAAAAAGCGCAAGAAGTTTTATCACTAGCACCAAATGCACGTTAACGTCTGCACTCGAGCACATCTGACGCGAAACTAAAAAAAAACAAGGATAGAGTGTTCTAGAAAAAAGTGAAGAAAAATTTAAAGAATTAGTTGTAACAATGCTGGGAGACGCCGCTGTTTATGCTCCTACGTTTTGTACATATTAATTTTGCTTTTGATCATTGCTATCTAGTTCAATATCAAGAAGATCCTTCTTATTCTACTTACCTCAATTCGTGGTTTGGTGTAATCAACCGAGCAGGTGACTTGAACTCGTGCTAAGCTGAAAATGTTAGCTTCAAAGATATACTCAAATACAGCAATGAACAACACACAGATACATTTCCTGTGAAATAAACCTAGTATTGTGCAATACTAGTCCATGAGAGAGATAGCTACTCATATCACGCATTTATAAGCACAATAATAAATAATGCAACCAGAAATGGTTTCGATACGCATTCAAATTAACCATACTTAACTGACACCGCCGGCAACTATTTCTACTTAGCCGATACTCAAGCGCAGTAACTCACTCGACTTTCACTGCTATATCTACTCTCGAATGACCAAATGTCGTGTGAAATCGTCCAGTTGCTGTGGTGACTAACGAACTTTAGTTGAGAAATACTGGCAGATCTCCAGGCTATGTTTTTTTTATTGCTTCACTCGAAGATGCGGCCCCTTCTTTTCTTGTCTGGTTGAACATTTTAATCCGGAAATAGCAACGTAGTCAGGACTTCGACCATCTCGTGCGACTAAACGATCGCTAATTATGAACATATATACCAGTAAACAGTAAAGAAAATACAGGCACAAACCAGCTGCATATTGAAATGCTATTCTAAACTTACCCAGGCCAGTCAGGTCAAGCCTGTTATATAGTATGTAATAAGGGAGAAATTGTAGTATGAGTTGAGTATTTTAAGCAACTGTCAAACGGTGGTGTGGAGGTTGTGTACCAACAAGGGTAGGAGGATGTAAATAAAGATGTGACTGGTGAAGAGAAAAACGGAAAAGAGATAGGCAGTGACAATGAAGATGACCTACAATTAATTAAAAAACTAACATGTGATGTTATTACTCAAATGTAAAAATATACTGACCTAGGAGTTGCCGCATGAAGGATGTTAGAAAGCGGAATAACTAGAAAACTGCTTACGCAAATACCGGAAGGACGTCGTCCAGTAGGAAGACTTAGTGGGCGTTGGTTGGGTAATGCGATTAAGGATGTAAGGGACTTTCTTCAGAGTGGCGACCAATAGAGACAGATGGAAAAGCGTAGTAAAGCATGTCAACGCCCTGATGTGTCCTGTTTGTTAATAAATAAATATCATCTGTATGGAGTATTGGTCTACTTTATATTTTTGCCATGCTCTAGGGTCGAATTGGAAAATTGAACAGTAATTAATGTACTTAATTTAAATTGCTTAGGACAATAGCAAGTGGTCTGTTAAGGTTTTTGTTAAATGGAGGCGAAATGAAAGTAGATTTTTTTCTAAATTGGTGATTTGGCTTACACAGAGAAAATGCAAATAGACTTTGAAAAATCTCCATTTTGTGATTAGCGTACCGTAAACAAATATGAAGCGTCATTTTGACAAGAAATCTAAATATTGTTACGGGCTAACTGCTACGCCTAATCGCTTACTTAATTTTTCGAATGCTTTGGGCCGTGATTTTCGTTTCGACCGTTTCTTTGTTGCAATTTTAAATAGTTAAGATGTGCTGACCCGTCGCTGTATTTGAATGTTTTCTTGTGTGCCTCGTGCAAATTTGATTCTGGGACTCCTTTGCTCTCACTATTATGTGTAGTTGTTTTAAAAACGACGTTTTCGGATAATTAGTTTCGCATCAGGATGTCAGATTAGCTTTGCCGTGTCTCGGGTAGCAGTCCAAATTCGACATATGAGGTAATACATAGGCAGTCATTTATATCCGCGTATTTTTATTTGGCTGCCGTTCTAACGTTCGCGGAATTTTCAGCTGTTTTTCCTAGCCGTTTGTTTCTACTGCGCTAACATAAACTTATCTCGCCTAGGCCCACGTGCACCTTGTCTTCATTTTTATTGCCCGCTGAACGCCTACCAACAAAGTTACAACTATTCCTTGTGCTACGGAGCCCTTCGGTTCTGCTGAATCTTCGATTGCCTTCTGTGGAAAGCCCCGCTCAGCAGCTGTATGCATTGATTTCAAGCTAACCTAGCATTTTACCTTCAATCTAAGTTCGATTGCCGCTAGCGGTAAACAACTTTACAATTTTTCTTGTGTTTAGAGTACCCCTGGCCTCGTTGGGCCTCCTCGCGTTCTATTAGCTTGTGTAGTGTCATTTACCGTTATTTATTACTGTTGACAGTTTCACAATGATTGTAATTTATAATTCTTTGTTACCTGTATGCACTTGTTTGTTTACATAGAGTTCGTGTGTTATATCGAGTGCGCTCTGTATTCTACCGGCACCATTTACTACTGATGACTGTTATACGAGTATTACGACCTATCAAACGGGCTCAATCCCGGGCAGCTATGGAATAGTTTCTAACTTATGAATGCAACTATAAGTTACTTAAAAATCGAATGTCAATTTTAACATTTCAGTATAAATATAGTTGGATTCATAAATTAGGAACCTTAGCCGCCCGAGAACGCTCGTTTTGATCACCCTTTATATATTAATATAAACTGCTCAATTACAGGTCTAAAGAGTAGCTTCAGCACTGCGAAAACATTAAGTATTATAGTGCACCCAGAATGTGTAGTTCAAAACGTGACCACCGAACTTCTGTAGATGGCGCCAAGTGGACAAGCCGCCACTGTGCTACAATGCTTGGAAATTTTGCAAAGTGGAAAATCGCCACCTTTCGCCAAAACCAAATAGCGCATAAAGGTGCTCGGGACCTTAGCAACAACTTTGCCCCCTTTCAAAACTTCGATATCTGTAGCCGTTCGAAAGTTACAGGCGATCCAGACAGACAGACGGACGGACGGACGGACAGACGGACAAAACGTTCGCATAAGTACGCTGAAGCTACTAATAATATGTATGCCTTTGAGTTATTGCAAACCCATTTATGACCTGGCCACTAAGTGTTCATTGTGATGTCGACTATAATATTCAGTTCGTTTCTATTTTGGGCATATTCGTTGTTTAGAAAACTCTTTGGCACCAGGGCCGTAACTAGGTATAGGCTGAGTAGGCCCTTGCCTACAGGCGCATGCGGCAAGGGGCGCCAAAATGGCACTGAAAAAAATAACTCCTCTCATACTAATAAAAAAATAAACAAGTGGGCGATTTTACAAACACATTCATTTGTAATATTAACGATGTTAGCCTAAATAATGCGAATTGGCTCAATCTGGTCGGTACATGACATTGCCTTGTGCAGTTTGCATAGGAAATGTTATATGTTACCAGATTGTAACGGCGTTTGTTTTACAATTCCCACATATATCAATCAAAGCATTAGAATTATTACCTTTTTAGCCCACAGCATAGGTGGCCTTATTCTAATTATAAATTTTTTTGCATTGATAAAACTGACTGTAATAGAACAGTGGGGACCAACTAACTTAAATTTTAAACAACTATTGGAGCGGGTTCACTGATTGCACATATTACATATAAATTGCAGTCACTGCTTTGGGCTCATCGCTGGTACAATGGTCCATAGCAACAATCAGCACAACACAACAGATCGATTTTGAGAGTTTACTTGTTCCACTACTATAACATTTTTCGCTACAAACATTTGCCCGCTAGAATTTGTCCAATTTAAGACACTTCTGCGAATTTTATTTTAAAAAAGGGATGATCGAAATCGGCATGATGCAAGGCTCATACTAGGTGCGGACAGAAAAAGCTTCACGTTTTAAATATTATACTGGGTACTACAAGATGGTCTGGCAGTGTGGCTGCGAGTACAGAACCTTATTCTACGTTCATATGTTACTAGGCATAATAATATGTAATTATTTGTTCATATTGTATTATTATAACTTATTGACATGTCGTTACTAGCGTTTGAGCACACCACACAGATGGTCTTATTCTAATAAAATATTTTTTTCATTTTTAAAATTGACTTGTACATAAAAAAAGTTACCAAAGAAAATGTTTTCAGTGTCTTTAATACAGAATGCGTGCTGCCAGGAAACAACTTTTGCTAGATCGAATAATGATTGAAGAGTTTAATGCTGCTAATAATACTGAAACACTTAGTAACGCGAATTATATGCAGTTGTAAATCTAAAAAACATAGCAGCCAGTGTGATTCGAACTCGTGTTCATTGATAAATACATGTGCTTATCGTTGTGTTATAAATGACGCAGCGGCGTTCCGATTTTGGGAGAAATGCGCCCCATCGGTGCCGATAAAATGGTTACGCAGAGACGCAGGTACACCATATGTTTATATATAGGTATTTGTATAATATTCTACTGGCTACATAATAATATGGACTTTTTACTACCCTCTTCTAAAAGACGAAGGAAGAATTATAATCGCGAAAAAGTCCCTTTCCAAGATTTCTTCAGATCTTCACGTTTCAGAACACTTAGATTACGAAAAACAGGTTTTCTCAATTCCGTCTGTCTGCCTGTTAGCGGTATAACTCAAAAACTTAATTGTTGGAGGAAGACGATATTTTGCATGCAGATTATATGTCTTCCTGGCATGAAACCAAGAAAATGTTGGTGAAATATGTACAGGGTGAGCACCTTAAAAAATAAATTCATTCAATTTTTGTTTTAACTCCAGAACTATTACTTAAATGAGAGTAATACTTTGCACATAACTCAGGTTTCCACCATTGAAGAAAAAGGGCATATTGTGGACCCAACATAGGGTGAGCACCTTAAAAAATACATTTTTATTTATTTTTGATTTACATTTGAAATAGAAAAAAGTAATACATAATTTGAACATAGTTCACGCTTTACACTTGACGAAAATGGGACCCAAGATTTACAGGGTAATTGTAAAAAGAGTCAAAAAGGGGCAAGAGTAAGTGTGTTCAGTTTAATATAGCCGCGATCCGAGAGATGCTGGATGGTCCAGTGGATCAGACGGGTAGAAACGAAAGCGCATTCACAGGCGCTGTAGTTCGAATCCCAATACTGGTAATGTTATTTATTCAAAAATTGGTATAGTAATTGGCATTAGCAAGTGTTTTATTGTTACAGTATTATTATTGAATTGAATTAAAAATGTGGGATTTATTAATGAAAATCTACCTGTGTGTTTTGAATACAATACATCATATATCCGGACATAAATTTAGAAGTCATACGAAGTCATACAATAACTTTAGTATTTTTTGTCACCTCTATCGTTAGTATACTGAGGGGCCATTGGCGTAACTAGGAATTTTGGCTGGGCAGGGCCAGGCCCCCCCAACCAACCATCGTCAATTCCTGTGTATTTCTACGAAGACACGAATTTCCATACATTACTTCTTCGCACAAATGATTTGTTTGTGTTTTATGCCGTTATAATATTAAAAACGCATTTTTTACGAAACATCACTTGTTTTGCATTTAAACGTTTTTGAATCACTTTTTAATTTTTTCTCAGTGCGTTTGAATATTTTCTTGAACATATCAATATCCCCATTTATCATAACGTTTTGGACTTGCAACTGGGGGAATTCATGCAGTCAGGGTCATTTACACTCGTCATCATCAGATAATTCTCTCTTTGCTACAGTGGCATTACTGTTGAATTGAGTCCCCCCCCCCCCCCTCACGCAAGTTCGATTTGTGCCCCCTCTGCCAAATTACAAAGTGTACCACGCAAGTATCATTTGAAAACAAAGTTCTGATAAATAAAACCATATTTTTAATAACGAAATACTTATAAATGACACGAAAACTAGTTGGTAAATGCAATATTAAGTTATATTAAAATAAGAAAATATAAGGAAGTGTAGCAATACACCAGGGACATACAAATACCTGCAAACTGTGCTGCAGTTCTTCAATTCTATTTCTATAATAACGTCCCCTGCATTTACGGTCTAGAAATGTGTTTTTTCTTGATATATTTTTACAAATGCATGTATTGCTTTATGTATGTCTATCTTGTTTGCTGCGTCATTGCTATAGCCGAAATCTTTCTGGAGAGGTGCGATTTCTGGATATTTTAAAAAAATCATACTTTTAGTATCACAGATCTCCTCGCGATTGTAAATTGGTAAGTTGTAAGTTGTTTTCTTTTAAATTACACTAATTAATGAGCCAGGAGGCCCTGAGTAACAGTTGACGCTCCATTCCCCATAATGCATGCGTTACGGCATGCGATTTTGATTCTGTACTTTGAATTTCAATTTTATCTAAAAATGTAATTACACCGTTTTACATTTATATTCTTTAAATATATTGGAGAACAATATTTACAGTTTCCGTTGTTGGGCATGAAAATTCTTAAATATTTCTTATAACTGTGGGGCGACTCCAAACTTGATCTTCGATATTAATTCTATACCTTGACGCATTTATATAAATAAAAAGTAAATAAATAAATAAATCTTTATTTAAAAGCTGAATCGCAAGGACGAAGTTTAGCAGAGCTATTCTTCCACTTCGCCCTTGTAAATACCATAAAAATTTACAAAATAAAATTAAATGGCAAAAAACATTAATTACATATATACATAAATACAATAACAATGTATCACGGAGATACTCGAACGCTACCTGTCAACGCTGTGTCTCAGATAATATTAAAAATATATAGTTAAGGGCTACTTTTAACTCAGTAATTTTGAGAATGGCAACACTTCTAAATCCACAACCACATTCATTTCATTAATTTTATTAATACTATCGTAGATGACTCAAGCAAACCTTTTCATATGTCTATTTGCCTCCCATTGCATTTAACAGTACACACTGTAAATTAAAAAAAAAACTTCTTTGGATTAGGGCACCCACATCTGATCATCAGGTCTACTGCTACATAAAGCACTATGAAACATAAAATTCTGGATCGAACTCTTTAAAGTGATCAACTGAACTTTTTAGGTAAAGCAAACATCCAAATAACAAGTCACCGTACGTCTAAACTACATGTACCTACGTAGCGGTATGTGCCCAGGGAGTCATTAGCGATATATACTCAAGGTTTCCACTCGTTTTTTTACCCGCACATAAAATAATTGCAATTGTCTTTTTCTCATGAGTTGGCCCTTTATTTATAGAAACTGAAGAGCCACTAACCGAAATGATGCACAATTAACTAGAAAAAGATAATATTCAGACGAAAAAATCTTTTCAAAAGATTAGAACAACTAAATTGTATTTTTACACGAATGTTTTATTTTGCATATTATTTTTTAATTATAACCGTCGATCTAACATTCGGTATTTATACTACAATGTATTTTTTAAGTCAAAACAAAAAACAAAATCGGAAAATCTAAGAATGTGTGTCGGTCGTTAACGACCATCTAGGTTTAAAAGGGTTAATACAAAAGCAGACATTTAAATTTATTTAACTTCTATGTTTCTGGGGTGGGTCAGACAATACTCTGGGGAGGGCCTGGCCCCCTGCCCCCCCCCCCCCCGCTAGTTACGCCTATGTGAGGGGCGCAAAAATGTTGGATTGCGTACAATAAAAGTTTGTCTAGTTACGGCCCTGTTTGGCACTATTTATAATGTTATTAAATTTAAGCTATTGTTGCTAGTCGGCACTCGAATTTGCCGATGTTTGCGATAGTTTGAGATTATTTTGAAAATTTAATATGAATCTATCTTTTTTAAAGAATAACTTTGATTTTGAACTATAGAGTTGTAATAATGTAAGTGTAACAATAGAATTTGTGTTTTATTGTGGTGGTTTTATTTACACACAAAACTTCAACGATACATTTTTTCTAAACAAAAATATCACCACAAATCTTCAGATGAAATACCATCATGCTGGTCTCCAAGCTACGAAAATATGTAATAGCACACAAAATATTGCTCTAACCGTCTTGTAGATATTCCAAATTTACAAAGATCCTGTTTGTTGCCTATAAAAACTGTTAAGTATCAAAATCAAAAGCTGATAGCAATAATGCAAACTTGAATGACTCAGCCATAGCGGATACCGCATTGTTGTTTATCTAAATAAATGCAGACTACACAAACCTTGCATTTTCGCCAGTTTCGCCGTATGCTTACACTAGCAACTTCGGTTTGTTGCCAGTTCAACAGTTTATTAAATATCTAATAACGAGAAGGCCAGGATTAAACTAATTTCCCGAGGTAACTAGTTTAACTGCTAACCAGATCTACTTGATTTCAGATTTATGACAGGCCGCGTTAGGCGCGATAATGTTCGGAGGGTATGGAAATTCTAATTTCAAGTAATTTTTACACATTTACACACTAATTAGGCCCAGCACCTATTTACAACCTACTGCCAATGTTATCAAACAATCGCACTACGTGAAATTTCAGCATAACATTGCGAACAGCGTCCTTTGCTGAAGGTTGTTCTGAGGCAAGTTCTTTAGTATTATCACAACGGGCCGTGATGCAAATGATGGAAGAATGGTGGCTGTTCATAATAAACTCGTTATTTATTATTTTGTGATTTGGTTGGTAGAACGGGTAAGTGTAGTTTCCAGCAGTTATAAGTTATAATTCAATCAAATCTTTGATTTAGTAAAAATCTTAAATTCTCTAAGCAATTACCGAGAAAATAAAATATATTTATATCCTTAGACTACAGACACAGGAGTTTCAATCGAAATCATTAGTTTAACAGTACAGTTAAAATTACTAGTATAAAAGTCGATATCTCTATTTTAAAGTTGATTTTTTAATATATTGAAGTTCGAGCTACCTTCGTTAAAAGTCACAATTACTAGTTTAATAGTACACTACATTCATCTCAGGATTACAGTTCCTATTAATTATCTTTTTGTTTACTCAAAATATGAGAGCGTTGTGATTAAATTTAGATAAGAAAACAAACCAATATCTTGAGATATCTTCTTGAAAATTCCAAATTGTTAATTTCAAAATCGTTGATCCATACTCTTTCTTCATGTTTAAATTTTACCATAACGCTGTTATGTTTAAAGTAAGTGAGAGTTAGAGGGCGATGTGCGCATACCTATAAACTCATGTGTAAAAGAACGACATGTTGTTGATCTGGAACATATTATCAATTTTACTTAATAACAGTTTTAATCATTCGGCGAAAATGCGGGTCAATGTCTTTATTTTAACGTTAACATTTTATATTTTAAAAATCGATATTAGTACTTGATTGAAAATTAGAATGCCTTCTCCAAACTCCGGTATTATTAGTCTAGGAAGCGATATTAACCTTTTTGAAATGTCTTGATTGAGAATCGGCATAGATAATCTATAAACGTGGAAGTTACTAGCTTAAAAATTGAGATCTCGATTTTTGATAGAGCTTTTTACTTAAAAAGTCGACATTCTTGTATGTAACCCTAAAGTGGTAACGTGGTGTCGCCGATGAGTGATGACACAATCAATTTTAATTTTGCAGTCTAATGAGCATTGGCAGACGAGCATACCTGATATTCACAGCGCCTTTCTATCACTTAAGTAGCTTTAAATCTCCAGATTGCTAAGTTAGTAATCGATGTCTCTACTTTAAGGTGGACATAATTAT
This sequence comes from Agriotes lineatus, assembly GCA_940337035.1. Taxonomy (NCBI): domain Eukaryota; kingdom Metazoa; phylum Arthropoda; class Insecta; order Coleoptera; family Elateridae; genus Agriotes; species Agriotes lineatus. The sequence continues at coordinate 27,261 of CALNHX010011053.1, forward strand.
TTTAAAAGTACATATTTATAGACTAAAGGTGGAGACATTGTCCTTGAAAGCCAAAGCTAATAGTTTAAGAACCGATATCTCAACTCTAAAGCTGCGAAATTTTCTTTAAAAAGTCGACATTTTTAGATGGGTAATCTACATATATTTTTTAAAAATCGAAATTACTGATTTATTAATCACCACCTTTACCTCAACATTAAGATTCTTGCTTAAAATTTGAAATTTCTTGTTTGAGAGTCGATCTATATCATTTAAAGGTCGAAATTACCATTGAAAATTGATATACCTTCTTTAAAACTCAATATTATTAATTTATTAATCGATGTCACTACTGTAAGGTTGAGGTGCTTATTTTAAAATTATATATTTATAGACTGAAGGAGGAGACATTTCCCTTGAAAGCCAAGGCTAATAGTTTAAGAACAGAGATCTCATCTTTAAAGTTGCGACATTTTCACTGAAAATTGATATAGGTACGTACTTTAAAACTCGAAATTGCTGATTTAGTAATCGATGTCTCTACTTTAAGGTTGAGATACTTATTTTAAAAGTAGATATTTATAGACTAAAGGTGGAGAAATTTTCTTGAACGCCAAGACTAATATTTTAAGAACAGAAATCTCAACTTTAAAGTTCGAACTTTTCTTTAAAAGTCGATATTTTTAGATCGGTAATCTACAAATATTCTTTAAAAATCGAAATTACTGATTATTAATCGCCACCTCTACCTCAACATTAAGATTCTTGCTTAAAATTTGAAATTTCTTGTTTGAGAGTCGATCTATATCCTTTAAAGGTGGAAATTACCATTGCAAATTGATATACCCTTCTTTAAAACTCGAGATTGTTAATTTATTAATCGATGCCTCTACTGTAAGGTTGAGGTGCTTATTTTAAAATTATATATTATAGACTGAAGGAGAGAGACATTTCCCTTGAAAGCCAAGAGCTAATAGTTTAAGAACAGAGATCTCAACTTTTAAGTTGCGAAATTTTCACTGAAAATTGATATACATACTTTAAAACTCGAAATTGCTAATTTAGTAATCGATGTCTCTACCTGAAGGTTGAGATACTTATTTTAAAAGTAGGTATTTATAGACTAAAGGTGGAAACATTTTTCTTGAACGTCAAGACTAATAGTTTAAGAACAGAAATCTCAACTTTAAAGTTGCGAAATTTTCTTTAAAGTTCGACATATTTAGATATCTACTCTACATGTGATCTTTAAAATCAAAATGACTGTTTTTAAGACCTGTACTTTAAGGCAGAGTTAAAGTCATTTTACGTCATTTTTAAATTGGACGTGGAAATACTTTCTTAACAAGTGAAGGGTACTAATTTGATATTATTTCACGTTTACCTTAACATTGAGTTCCTTGTTTTAAAATTCGAAATTTCTTCATTGAAAGTCGGTCGATATTCTTTAAAGGTTGAAGTCCCTACTGAAAATTGACATACCTTCTTAAAAATCGAAATTGCTAGTTTAATGATCAATGTCACTACTCTAAGGTTGAGATACTTATTTAAAAGTAGGTAGTTACAGACTGAAGCTCGGATAATTTTCTTAAAAACCGAGGCTAATAATCTAAGAACGGATATTTCAACTATAAGGCTGGGAAAACTTTTGTTAAAAGTTGACAATTTTAGATGCGAAATCTAAATATACATATACTTAAAAATCGAAAATTACTGGGTTTAAGAATCGACAATCTTTATTTTAAGACAAAGAGAAATCTCAACAAACTTCCAGACTAAATAAAGGTAGATATTTCTATTTCTTACCGTGGTTCTTTAGTAACATTATGTTTCTTTGTTATGTGAATTTCTGTTTTAATTACCTGACTATTTATAGACCTTTTAAACTCTATATAAACATCAAGGAATAAAATATTAGACAACTTGTTTATTTTGAGAAATTGTTAAATTAATATCTTGACATTTGACAAAGTGTACTTACATTTCGGGTTTCTAGGGTTTTTATATTGTTTTTTATATTCTACTTAAGACTATTATTTTGGTATAAATATATTACTTTGTGATATACTGAGACATCGATAAAGAATGAAGACTACGTGATCATATATAATATAAATAACCTATTTAACACTGTTGGCAACAACGTTCAAAAAATCAAAATCTGATCGTTGCAGTGGTAGTCCACATATTAAAAAATTAACATATTGTACGAGGCTACTTAGCTCTGGATAGAACCGTTGTTGATGTACAATGTGAGAATTCAAAATTGCACCACCAATATTCATGCACAAAAATGTCAAACTGGTACTTGCATGCAGCGTTAGAACACTAAATTCGTAAATTCCATTAACTCATCATTTATGATGTCTCTGTTCTTGCAATTTTTTTTGCATATTTCTAATTCTTTTTTTTAGCAGTACTGTAGAACTGTTTCCAGAGGTAAAATTCAAATATATTTCTGCAATTTGCTTTTCAGATTATTCTTGAGTAATGCACATATATTCATGAAGCAGTTCACTATTATTTTCTATACAGCTCGCCTTAGCTGTCTTCTTACCAACATTGAAATTCTGTCTTGATATTCTATTTTTCTATTTAAAGTCATGATATTTGAATGACTTCATTATTTAAAATCTATACTTGTAGCTGTTGCTCTACTTTTTCTTTTACACAATAATGTTTTATTTTCTAGTAAACTTTGCTTTCATATTTTTACTGGAAGTTGCAGATCACTTCAACAGCAAGCCCGAAATTCAACTTCAAGAAGTCTTTAAAACTCCAGGGAGAACTACGAAGCCCGAATCGCGGAGTTGGAACAAGTGTGAGATCCTAGAGCGCTCCAACTTTTCTTCAGAAGACCAGGATGAGGACAAATCTGCAAATCCACAGTGCAACCAGTCGGACCCGAAGGTCTTCGTTAATACGGAAGTCAACGTTCGCTTTGGCGGAGACCCGGAGACAACGAAGCCGCCCGTTCAGCGAACCGGCGACAAGTCATTTCAATAATCACCTTCCGCCTTCTTCAACGCATCCGCAGTATCTACCATATTTTCCTCCCCCATACATGCCTTTCAATGTAGGACTTCATGGTCTTCCCTTTGGACAAGCGCCCTGTCATGCGTACCTTCCACCGGGCTGGTATAATCCCTACCATTACCATTTTTACCCCGGGTTCATCCGTTCGTTCCTGCACCCCAGTTCGGGCATAATCCTCATTTTTTTAACGGAGGTAAGGGATTCTTTACGCCGTTTAATTATACATCTGGAGTGCAGTTGGATGCTACAGTTAAGCCATTGACATCTATAGAAAAACCATCGGCGTCTCATGCTAATCAAGAATGTTCGTATCCGAACGATGAATATAGAAAAGCGGAGAATTGGAAAAAAGTTGATCCGTTATCTGACTTACCTTTCGATAAATGGATGACTCTTGCGGTTTTATCCGATGGCAATAGAGCTGGCCCAACAAACCAAACAGCCAAGAGTTGCAATTGATGATACAACCATGGACCACACTGATAATTGTGTAACAACCATTGATCCGCCTAGTAACAACCCAGTTAGTTCCTCAAAAGCAACATCCCCAACATACCTTAACAACTACAAATTCACCAAGAACCCAAGAGCCTTCGAGTAATGACATAGCTCTTCCTGGTGATGTTGTATTGAAAGACATTGAGAATGCGCCGCCTTGTAAGGATCTAAGTCTAAACGCAGACTGTTTACATCGAAGTGGTAATGTTGGATTTGTAAAAATTAAAGCAAGCGATTTAGGAAACTGGGGTGATGGTAAGATAGTCCTGAATGATAGCAACTGCAAACTTTGCAATAGTTGCGAGTTATCTAAAACTGTTGAAGGCAGTGACTGCATGGAGGTAGAGTAATTATTGATAATGTTGATGATATTGACTGCAAAAACACTAAGAAGACTTGCCAGCATATCGATGATGTTATTTACAATGGTAGCGAGGCACAGAAGAATATCAATGGATTAGATTTTAAGATCTGTGACAAAATCGATAGAAAAATATCACAGAGCGTTGATGAAATATGCTTTCCCAACAGTAAGGAAACTAACAAATTCGTTGACATCAATGATGATGTAAATAGTAATGCTGAAGAGGCAGCTTCCCACATCGACGACTTAATCTTCACTAATGATCAAATCGGTGACGATGATAACGATGGAAAAGGCGATACTGATTATGGTGCAGCAGGAAACCTCCACCATGAAAGTTGCCGCTGCGGTAAGGCTAACATCGAATTTGGTGACATATATCGAATAAAGACGAGCCCTATTACTACCAACAGTCCTCAGATACCTTATCCATACCCCCCCGCTTTCTTTAATTTGAACCCGTGGTGGATGTCTGCGAATAAATTTGAACCTTGTGCTCTTTAATCCCTATTTTAAGCCATCTTCCGTTAATAAATGCACTCAACACGTTACCGATACTCCACAAGTTGCTTTGGAGAAATAATAAAGACTACGTTGTGTTTTGTTAAAGTTAGCACTAATTTCTGTTTAATAAAAACCAAATTCAAGCAACTGTAGTATTAATAATGTTGGGGTTCCTAGTTGTTACTATTACTGCTAATTTGTTAAATTTGTGTTTATAGTAGAATGGGGTAATGACCACTACTGAATGATTTGCTATATCGAATTTCTTCAGGAAGTTAAATTTCTTGTATTTGTTGTAATAATGAGTGGAAAAGTGTATAATAAAAATTATTAGGTATTTATTGTTATTTTTTTAAGAAAATAGGTTTATTAAATCTGTATTTACTTACTGTATGTCGTTGCAAGAACCTTATTTGTCTTTGGTACTTTGAGTAACACATTGATATACAATCAATACGATATGCTACTAGTACTAGCAAGTAGTAATTTACGTACAAAGCAGAAAGCAACTGACGTTTTATTAAGTCAGTTTGAAATATTGGCGCCGCCACTGCTTTTTTATTAACGCGAAGAAGGGCCAGTTATTGAAGTTCTTGGCGCTGGGAAATGTTTGAGCGACGGGTGGAAATCATAAGTCAGGCAACTACTGTCAAGCGACTGGGTGCGGGTTTTGACTGAGCTGCCATGACATAGCCTTATCTATGAAGTTTTGTTTTCATGTCGTTGACTGCCGGAATTCGGTTTGGTAGCGGATCTTGGAAACCCTGCTGTCCCGCCTTCCATTGTAACCATTCTTTATAGGCGACTCTTAGTACGCCGCGCCGGTGCAGGCGTGATTTTCGTTCAGCGTCGAGATTACCCACTTTGATTCTTACGTCTCGTGCCGCCAGTGAATTAGTGCATCTAGCTAAGCGAACTAACTTTATTGTTTTAGTCATTGATGTGGTGGATTGCCACTAATTTTCAATATGTTACGATAAGTGGCAACTGTGAATTATTGTACGCTGGCTGAGTTATCACTAGGCCATTAAATCTAGCTCCCTTGGCTTGTGTAGCGGTTGTGACGTCATACGCTTAGTAACTCAAGAGTAATTTATTGCAACCCCAGCATTTGCAGTTTGGCTAACGAGAAATTTATTTTTTAGGTAAGTTAATTCAATACAGCCATTTCAGATGTTATACTGTTTGATTGCTTGTTAAGCAAAGTGCAGTACCCGTTTTCTTGAAATAAGATAAGCTTTTTCAGATAAATCACGACGCAAGGTAAGTTAAATCGGGAGTTGAGCACATATATAACCCGTAGCTGAAGGGGAGCTTTCTGGTGAAATTTACCGGTCCATCATTGCAGACGCATCAGATGGCGCCCATAAAAATAACACAAATTAGTCCCCGTACCTTTCCAGCCTGCCATTTATTGAGTATCGTCAGCAACCCCCTATTTTTTAAGCCTATGATCCAACCCCCTCCATTTTTACTTTTTCGATGTTATTTATTCTATTTCCCATTCCATGTCATCGTTTTTTTTCTCTTCGCACTTCTTTGGGAATAGTATTTTAGTTATCTTCTCATATTGTTGTTCCTACTGCTTCTGTGTCTACCTTCTCTTTTGTTACCGTGTTTTTTGTGAGCTACGGTTCTTGTAAAAAAATATGTGTTCGCTATTACCAGTTTGTGATCAGAATTTATTTCTACTTTTATATCTAATATAGCATGTCTGGTTTGTGTTCTGAAGCCAAAGTAGTCCGTTCTGTTCTTATCATTTAGATTTTTGCTGTAAAAGTTGTGAATCGTTTTACGATTAAACCGCCTAATTTATTATCAGTTTTCGATGCAGAGACCAAAAATTCTATTTCTATAGTTATTTGAAATTCTGTCATTACAGAATATCGTTAGAACTCCATTTTGTCTGTTTTTAACCCCATTCAGTACTGCCTGTTGACTACAGTAACATATTTCTGTTTCTATACATTTTGTATAAATGTAATCTAGGAACGTATACTTTTCAGCTGCAAACAGAATTTGTCAATCTATTGACTTCTATGATTTTACTTCTCCCTTCCGCTATTGTATGTATTGGTAACCCAGAGTGTATTCTTTCTCTTCAGTCTGAATGTCCTTGAAGGAACGCGTTGAACGTGTCGTAAAAAATGTTTCTCTATTTTTCTGTCTTGCGTTTCGTTTACTAGTGTGTGGAATGACTTGTCGGATATTTGTGTTAACTGATCTACCTATCATATTGAGGAGGAGCCTTGCGGTCTCTTTTCTGGAACTTTTCACATATGATGACTTCTCCCGTACATTGTTACATTCGAAAACTCATTTACGACATATAACAGAATAACAGTTCAGCACACGGTTAGCTTCAGTATGACATGGGTGGGGTTTACTGTGAAAGCGTAGTGAGAGATGTAGATAGAGAGATAGATAGAAGGTAATTATTATTAATTGTTAGGCCACTGAGTTGTTTACTTTAGCCTGAAGGTGTTTGCGACGCTCCCAACTTAAAAGAAAACGTCTGAAGCGTTGCGATAATTTTGGAGTATGTTTCTGTATGAACTCACCTTACCTTCATCTGCTTGATGCTTATACCACCAGTAAATGTATTTGCAGATTCCCAATACAATGAATAAAATATATGTATGTATCGTCGCTAACCTAATTTTACCTTGCGGCGTAGAGGCTGTTTCTTTACATGCTTACGTCTGGCGGTACAGTGCTCACCTTGCCCCAGATTTGGGTTGGTGATGTGTTGACCTTGTTACTCTATCTCTTAGGTCTGTGGTTCTGAGTAGAGCACAGTTAATTTGTTGCCCAACTGTGAATGGTCTCACGAGCCCGATTCCAATCGCTAAGGCTGCGGAAAAATTCCGGCTCCAGCGGGATTCGAACCGAGGACTTGCTTAATGCAAGCATAGCGCATTCTTAAGTTCAGAGGGCAGCCGGGTCTGTGCCGTTATCAAGCTATTGCTACTGGAGGAATTTCTAAAGGTGACGTCACGGTAGAATTTGCTATGGTTCCTTGGTGGCTCGTGAGCCCTATGAGCCACCCAGGGTACGGTTCGTGTTGTTAAAGTATCTTGGGAGAAAGAATACTTAGACATGCGAACGTTGCTCTGATAATGATTAGTTATTAAGTAACAGTTGCAGTTCGGAATAACTGTATTTACTGTATTCCTCTCCTACATTAGTACATTTGTTTATTATTTGAAACACTACTTTAAAGCAGTCAGAAGACTCATTTTCGGAAGGTTATATAAAATTCTTCGAAATTCCACTATTGCTGCTCTGCACTTGTGAATGCTTCACCTTTCATAATTTTTTATTAGTTGGGGAAAGAACAAACTAGCACTGAGCTAAGTCAGGGGTGTAGGGAGAGTGGAATACCAACTGAACCCTAGAATCTTGTAAAAAAATCCAATTCTGACAGCAGTGCGCGCTGATGCGTTGTCATGGTGGATTAAGATGGCACATGAGCAC
>CALNHX010011054.1:0-35114 GCA_940337035.1 Agriotes lineatus
AATGTAAAATAATACAGATCTACGCACCAACAACAGATCACGAAGAAGACGAAATTGACCAATTGTACGAGGATAAAAAATTTGCAACTTTAGTGAAAAAATGGGAACACAGTGTCAGGCCATTTTTATATTTTACCGATATGCCACCTGTTGGAGTAGTTTTGGCACAAAAATGACGAGTTTGCCTGTATGTAGGTTCCTTTTCAGTCATATTTTCTCGTGTAGTACATCAGCTATTTGTCTCGTGTAGTACTTCAGCGATTTGCATTTGAAATTCTAAAGTTGACAAGCACGCAACTCCGCACCGCTCTGGGCTCCAGTCGTTTTCGTCGCAGCTGCATTTTGTTTCGTCCCGCTTACATCAATTTCAAAACATAGCCAATTGGAGCAAGCGAGATATCTCCTTTGAATAATTCAAACTTCCATCGCTCGCTCCCGCCCGCGGTTTGCCTCGCGGTTGTCACGCGAGACAGACTGCGATTTCATTGGCTGCAGGTGCGAGCACGCTTCAGGCGTTTGGGCGCGAAACTCGGCGTGGCGTCTGTTTTGGGATTAGGCAGTCTCCGGCCGTTACAGCAAACAGTCGTTGTAGGGCTCTTGGTAGCCGCCGTGACTTCGGGCACGGTGGCTTGTGTTTGTTCTGTTACAACTTGGCCCCGCTTGTTGTGTTTGACGCGAAAAGGCGAGTTTTGGCTTTGTGTTGTTTTGACAGATTTGACCGGTGTTTACGTGCCGTTGGTCGTGCAGTTGTTTGGTGACCCCCTTTTGATCTTCTGTCGACCGACTTTGCATTTTCGTGTGCCAGGCAGGCATATACCCGTTGGGGAATTCATTGCGCGTGGGCGTGCAAATGGTCGCAGTAAAGTTTCCTGTGGGGAGTTGGCGTCATCATTCAGTACCGTTGCAGCGTTGCGGCTGTCTTGCACTGCAGTTGAGCCCGACACCAACGACGCGGCCAGGCAAAACCAACAAAAAGATGTGTGTAGCTTGTAAGATCAAATTCATGTAACTGTTCAGACCTAATTTATCTGTATTTACTTGCTACTGCAGTGCCGTTTGGTCGATGCTACTAATAATCAAAGTAGTGTAACTGTTCCGGCCTAATTTATCTGTATTTACTTGCTACTGCAGTACCGCTTGTCGATGCTATTAATAATCAAATTCATGTAACCGTTCAGGCTTAATTTATCTGTATTTACTTGCTACTGCAGTGCCGCTTAACCGATGCTATTAATAATCAAATTCATGCAACTTTTCAGGCCTAATTTAGATAATAATTAACTGATTCATAACGGCCTACTAAGGCGTCTTGGAGAACTAAATTTATTCAGTTGTTCGCGCATAATTGGTGCGTTCTTTGTAGAAACATTACAAGCGTCGCTGAGGCCGCGGTGAACTAATTTCAAGTGTTTGTTTAGTTATAATTAGAGTTAAAGCGTCTCCCATCTGGGCTATATAGTTTAGTCCATATATGACTGTGTCTACCTTTTGTGTATCACTAATTTACATGTTTAAGACCACTAGAACGGTGTTTTGAAAGAGGCCTTATGATTTCCGAAGAGTCTGTGCATGCCCACTTTCAGATTACTGTATCAAGATAGATGTACGGCGAAGCCTGAGTATTTAAGCGTCACAGGTAAGTTGGCGACGCTTGCCGCTGCAGTGTCGTGAGACAGTGCACCATCTATTTTAAGTTGATAAGTTAGAAGATCGGCTTTTTTGATTTCCTGGTTTTACTCTGGGTCTATCTTTGCATTTTCGTTTATGACGATGAAACCGGGTGGCGCCCTACTTAATTTTTATTTTATCGTTGTTTACTGCTCCTCTAGCAGTTGCCCGTAGTTAATCTCGTGAAGGACCCTCTTTCGCTCCACTGATGTCTAGTCGGCATATCTTGTTGCGGGTTGGGCAGTGGCCCTAGGTGAGTTTTTGTCCCGATTATGTGAAATATTGTCCGCGCGGGCCGTTTAGCTTTTACGTAATTTTTATATATGCCGGCGAGGTGTCGCAAAAGTCGTTTTACACCGTAGAACAGACAGATGAATAAGAAGTTAAAAACGAAAGAGGGAGAACACTGGCAAACTACGTTTGTGAAAATAAACTGTATGTAATACATTCATTATTCAATAAGCCAAAAGGAAGACGATAAAATCAGTGAAGTTGTCAGAAATGAAATACATTATATCATATCAAGCAACAGCGACATAATAAGGAATACAACTGTAATTAATACGATAAATGTAGGTAGCGATCACTGTATGATTAGGACAAAGGTATACTTAAACATAAAACAGGAACGAAAGAAACTAATAAAAGCTGGCCTTCAGCTACTTTACCTGGCATTGGTAGAATGAAGTCCATCCGATTAATAAACCCTAATTCGACACAAGCTTCTTTTCACAATGCTGGTTGCAATTCTTCATCAACTACTACAAATTTAATTATTATCGAAAGTGTTTATTTTGCTCTCACATAAAACAGAAGTACCTTATGATTTGAAAGTGACCTTAATATCATTCTACTTGATGATTTCAGATGCACTTTCGATTCTACTGCTGTTACTGATAACTTTGTATTGTGCACCAGCACCAGTGTATAGCATAAAATTAACTTCTTGTTTGGAAGCAGTATCATTCCATCCAATCTTTTTTGTATGATTGTTTGGTAATCATTTTGATTTTACTCCATTTCAGCCGTTAGCGAATGTACTTTCTTTGTTTTACAATGATGTTCTTTTCGATGGCATTTGTTACATTTATTTTCGATCATGATTCGTACTACATCGTTGGTAGTCAAACATTTCGGCTTGTGTAGCGAGTTCTTTCTTCCTCTTTTTTAGCATGTTTGGCATTTATCGCATTAACTTAACGGTCTTCTTTCCTTGTTTGCACTGTTATTAACTGTTTTGTGCTTGCTCGGCTACTGGACAGATATTATTAATTGATTTCTCGAGAGATTTTCATCAGCCCACAACCTTTCTCGATAACTATCGATGTGGATGCTACAATTATGTCACAGATTAAACCATCTATAAAGATTCGAAAACTCCCGTCCTTGCACATTTTTATACTATCAAGACATGACCAAACCACGCTTCGGAGATTTATATTATTTGATTAAATACACATCTTTTTAAGGTTACGTTGGTTTTCGGTACAAAATAGTTCTAAAACTTTTACTTTAATAAGTTAAAGATTCTTAGCATTTTCGGGTGGGAGGTTAAATGTATAAAATTTTGCTGCGTCTGGCCCTATTATCGCCATATATGATGCTACATGAACTTGCGGTGCTTTTTTTAGACGTGTTCCTATTTCAAACCAATGGCACTTCTAACTCTACTTTCGGTATTCTAGAGCCATGTTATAGCCTATCTTTACGAATTTCAAGGCACTTCAGGGGTCTCGCATAAATCGCGGACGGCCTTAGTTTCTTGTTTTTCACTCATCTCCTATTTTGCGTTTCTACCTCAATCACTTCGAACAGTTTTTAACATCAAATCTCGTTTTTATTCATTCGAATTTTTACTAACATTCCCGTATAACCATTGAATTGTTTTAATTGTGTACTACCAGGTTCTAATAATATTATGTTTTACTAACGAATACAAGTTAAATACACATGATTGCAATAAGCATAACTAGTTTATAGGAAACTTATTATTTAGTAATAATGGCATAACCCCGGTAACCACATCGCTCTCGAGGCAAGGCCTACTAAATTTATAAGAACAAAGCCCTATGAGGCCGTCACAATCAAGATTTTCTCTGTCTACTTCAATATACGATTGGTAGCGTTATCTAGTTTCGAAATGATTAGCCTGCAAAACGTCAGAAATGTCAAGAATGTTTTTGACGTACTCTAAAACTGAACTTTTTATAGTTTGATTTCCATATAAGTAACCTGTACTCTTGGTTCTTGACTACAATGCGTACTATGGAATATTTTACTCTCCTAATGAATATTGTTATATTTTTGCAACGGAACCAAGTTTTACTGAAGCATAAACGGTCGCTTTTATTATAAAAATTAAAGAAAGATGTAATGTAATATTCATTGACATATTTAAGTAAGTTATTTGAATGTGTAAGTCCAACATTTCAGGGGACAAAGAGCAACCCCAAACAATATTAGCTTACTCTTAACTGCACCTATGATATTAATAGTCTCATACCTCAGCGACTGAATAAGCTAGCGACCCAGGGCAATATAAAGTAATAGTACAGTAGAGTGCAGGGCTAGGTAAAAAGCCGTGTTACATCTTGCTGCTTAGTATCGGTGGCTTGCTTCTGATTTTACAATGGTATGCAGCGTTGTCCATTATGATTAGTGAAGGTTCTTTCAAATTTGGTATAAGACGCTCTTCTACCGACCTCTTAAATATTTATTTGTTCATATTGCCAAGATAGTCTGCACTTTTTGAAGCTGAAGGAAAAATATACCGAACCTAGCTGATAAATCCAACTTTTGTTCGTGCGTGCAGAACCACGTAACATTTTCTGTTGTTGCCTTTCCCTCTCTTCGCCGATCTAATGTTCTATCTTCTAGCTAACACATTTTTAAACCATCTGTTTTTTGTATGATTAACTTGAAAAGAGGCTTCCACGAATGGGGCCCCCAGTTAATCCGCTGCGAATTCCGGTTCAATGGGATTGCCGGGAACTGCCACTTAATAACCCTTGACTTGGGTTCAGTTATTTGTTGGAGTGAAACAAGACTTAACAAACACGAGTATATTGAGTAACAACGATTACAAACGTCACTGATGAACCGATGGTTTTTTACAATAGCTTCAACTGTTGTGACACGCTTGGATTGGCCACGCGAAAATATCGAATTGCGCGTAACCGTCACACAAAACAACCTGGAAACGTCTTTACCAGGGAGCTAGACCGACCGCAAACCAGCACAAAGCATAGCTGAACTTGCTTACTCAAAATTCTGAATCTAACTGAAGCTGAATTGACAGTGAGCTGAACTCGCAAATTCAACAAGGAGGGGAAGGCTCAAACACTATTGGCTGAGGCGATCCTGCGTAGCCAATCGGAGCGTCGCACGTTGTTTAGGAATAAATGCTTATTTTAAGAAATCTTAATGCTAAGCTCTCTCAATGAGGCATTGTATTGAACGAAATCCATAAACACATGAGTCCCAAATACGCTAAGTCGGCTTAAGTCCTACTAGAAAGTGTATCCATCCGCTTAAAAGCCATTAAGGGAAGCTTACAAATTCCTTTCCAATATTAACAGAGGCAAACAAATACGGCAAGATGCAAATTTGACTTTACCACGACCTTTGAATGAGATAGAACAGTTATGACTTGAATTACATGAATAATTATAAGCAAAAAGGTTTTGATGCACGCATCTGTGTGAATCAAACACCATCTTTCGGGGAAATATGTTTGCAAAAAATAGTTCGAAGAGTGGCAACATATGGTTGTTCGCAAAGAGCTCTTTTGTTATCTTTTTTTTTATATTTGAAGCCTAAACATCAGTAATCTCGGTACATTTCTAATGCTAATATTTATCACTGCGGTTTCATGTAATTTATCTCGTAAAGAACTTCAAGTGGTATGGTCTCCGACCTCGTACATTTTAATAATAATAATAATAATAATATAAGCTTTATTGGGATAATATACAAAAAATATAGTATAAATAAGTAAATAAATGTATAATTACAAGATCCCAATAGGTGGGGTTCTGCATAGAACAGGTTTTCAACCCTACCCAATAATAATATATACCTAATATTTGGCACAGTGACGAATAACCATAAAATTCATACCGAATAAAACAAAATTATATTTCCAAAAAATTACTTTGACTTAAAACTAATTCTTCTCTAAGTTTATTTTTAAACGTAGTAATTGTATTACACTCCTTAAATAAAATAAACCACTTATTAATGATAATAACGGAATGATACTCGAAACAACTTTTAAATTTGAAGGTCGAATGTTTTGGAATACTATAAAGCTCTACCTGCCGTAATTGACGATCATGTATAGATGAACGCCTACAGAGTAAATTAAATAGATAAGGTGGAACATAGCGTTTGATAATTTTAAAAAGTAGGCATGCAAATAGTAAGCAAAAGCGATATTCCAACTTTAAAATTTTCTGAGCAATGTAGTATGGCGTAATATGCTCACTTTTACTAACATTGTAGGCAAAACGAAAACCGCAGTTTTGAACAATTTGCAACTTATTCTTAAAATGTGAATTTAAGTAATTGAAATAAACTCCACAACAATAATCCAAATTACTTAGTACTAAAACTAGATACCATTTTGTAGATTTTGGCAAAACATACTTAAACTGATATAAAGTTTTTAGTTTTATATAACAAAACGAAGATTTTTTTATTACATGCGTTTGGAAGTTTAAATTACAATCCAAATAAACACCTAAGTTTTTAACACACTCCGAGAATGATAAGTGATCGTTATCAATGCAAACACTTCGATTTAACACTGAAAATGCCTTTTCACGCATTGGACTCGAACCAACACACATCACCTTAGATTTAGAAGCGTTAAGGAAGAGTCCATTATTCGTTGACCATGAAGAGATTGCAGCCAAATTTAAATTAAGTAGTTCTATTGACTCATTTATCTTTACCGGATCACAAGCAAAATAAAGCTGCGTATCATCAGCGTAGAAATGGATAGAACAGTCTGGGGTCAGATTTGATGGTAAATCAGAGGTAAAAATGGCAAAAAGTATCGGTCCCAGGATACTTCCTTGGGGAACACCCTGTGTGAGAACAATTTCGCTGGAAAATTGGTCGTTTATTCTTACGACTTGAGTTCTATTAGCCAAATAACTTGAGAACCATTTAAGTGCTGTCACATCACATCCATAAAAGTGTAATTTTGAAATTAGCAGTTGATGGTGAATGGTATCGAAGGCTTTGCTGTAGTCAAGTAAGACCAATAATGATACTTTAGAGTTGTCTATTGCCACTGTTAAATCATTAACTATCTTCATAAGAGCTGTGGCAGTACTATAACCAGATCTAAATCCCGACTGAGTCATAGGTAGAACATTCTCTGTATTAATATAGGCAACCAACTTGTTGTACACAATCTTTTCAATAAGTTTAGATATAGTAGTAGTATACTCATAGGTCAAAGTTGTGACAGTAAAGTTGCTTTAGGGGTTTTTGCTAACGGATTTACAATAGCTTTTTTCCAGATTGAAGGAACTTCACCAGATGTCAAGGAGAAATTTATTATTCGTAACAGCGCAATTTTACAGTAAGGGAAAACAATCTGAAGCATTTTCAAATTTATAAAATCAGCACCAACAGCATTGGATTTTATTTGGTTGAAAGCAGTTCGTAATTCTTCATCAGTAATTTCACCAAATACTAAACTACGTTGGGCATTTCGATGAAGGTTGCTGTTAAAAAAGAAATATGTTCATCACTAACATTAGAGTGGGGAGCCATAGTAGAAAAGAAGTTGTTAATTACTTCAGCATCCATAATTTCTGAGCTTATTTCGTTAACTTTCTTCGTATGAATGTTCCATGCTTCAAAATTCGCCCACATTTTTTTCGAATTATTTTTAAATTTAAGTATCTGTTGTTGAATATAAGCGCACTTCTCTTGTTTTATCGCAAAAGCCAGATAGTTTTTGAGATCTCTGTACAATTGCTTAGCAGAGTCTAATCTGGATTTCTTGTATTTTTTAAATGCCTTATTCTTGAGGGCAATAATTTGTTTTATTGTTTCTGTAATGTAAGGCTTCGCAGGCTTCCTAACAGTGATAGTTCTATATGGAGCATGCATGTCAAAAAGCGTAACTATAGCAGAATTGAAAAAATTTATTTTATCCTCAATTAAAGAAAGGTTATCAATATAATTCCATGATATTCTATTTGCATCAAAAGCAAATTCATTTGCATAAAAAAATCTGTAATCACGAACTGTTATTGTCTTAGGCTATAACTGACTGATTTCGCAATCGAAATAGCAGTATACAAGACAGTGATCAGATAGATTTTGAGTGTCTTTAGTACCATGTTTGATTATATTCAGATTTTTGCTTGTACATATTACATCAATTAAAGTGCTTGAAGTTTCAGTAATTCTTTACGGATCCTTAATAACTTGATACAGATTAAAACCATGCAGAATGTCATTAAGATGGGAAAGTTTGCTGCTTGGTTTTAAGAAGTCCACATTGACGTCACCTGTTAACACAATTTCATCCACAGTAGTAAACAGATCTGCCAATACAGTTTCAAGATTGTCAAAAGCTGTCAATGGAATTAGCGGAGGTTTATAGATAACCCCTATAGCTATTTTAAGTTGTTTTGTGGTAACACACATCCATAATTGTTCTAAATGTAAAGTTGAAACGTAGTCAATATTAATAACGCGAAACTTTAAATTGGTTTTAACATAGAGCGCCACACCACCACCTCTGGTTATTCGATCGAAGCGTATTAGTTCATACCTAGGTATACTAACAACACTAGATGGAATGTCCAACGTTAACCAAGTTTCCGACAACGCAATAATAGAAAAATCATAATTTTTAATGTAGTCACAAAATGAACTGAAGCTGGATAGTAAAGAACGAATATTGAGGTGGCATACTGAAAGATTAGTTACTTTTTTGGAACCATGTTAGAGTTCTCCCTAATAGGCAAAGTTGAGATTTTTGGAACTATTTTTGGAGTCCCTTTCACATATTTAATTGTCAAATTGGGTTCATCTTCTTGAATGCGGCGATCCAACTCAGCTCTTAATTGTTTCAAATATTCTCGTTGCATTAATGTTTCATCTGCTTTAATTTTAATATTTTGAAAAGCTGATTCTTGTAATTTATTCTTTTTCCGCAGAATTTTTAGTGCATCATTAGAATTATCAAACACAATTTTAACAGGACGTGGACGAGTACCCATTCTTCCTAGCCTAGTAGGTACCTCCGTAATAGTTAATTCTGGCTCAATACTTTTTATAATATTAGATGAAGTAACACTCAAATCAGAATTTTCAGGAATCCCAAAAAGAATGAAATTTTTTGATCGGGTAATTCTATCCATTGCTTCGGATACAATTAATTCAACATTGGCGGCCTCTGTGTAATTAATTGATAATTTATTTTCTAAGCTTGCAAGGCGCTGTTCAATTGTTTCAACGTGCTTTTTAAGAGAAGTTAAAATTGAACGAGGTCAACGTTGGCAGCATCATGCTTCAAGCACGGTTTGCAAAATAATCTAAAACCCTTAATTTTGGAACGCGTAAAGCGCTGAATATCTTCATCACCACAGTCAACGCAACTCATGTGTATTTTCCTGGAACATCTGTCACATTGCATGGTTTTTTCTTGGGGTGAAACAGATTTGTCACAGTTGGGACATATGGAACTCATACTGCACTTGTATGTATTACTGATTGCAGGCAAATTTTGGGCAGAATGTTGAGTGTAAATAGTGATTAGCTTGTCGATGGATTTGGATGAAAAACTAGTAAGCACTTCAAATGTTGGAAAAAGCGATTCAAAAAACTCACCGAGATATAAATTAAAATATCTGTTTGTATTAATTCACCAGCTAGCACACTAGGAGCTAAACGTCTGCACTGTGCGAAAGCTTGCTTACTACTGTAATCTTTATTTCAAGTTATATTGATGAATCAGAGATCAATTTATTTTTTAACAACTTCATTTTTTTATTCAGACTACCTCTAGAAATTCGGCTTTCAATGTTATAGACAGTTTTTGTACCTAGCTTCAATGCAGATGTAATTTCCTAAATTCGAACTCTATGTTAAATACCGTTTAAAAATATTATTATACCATAAACATACCTCACGTCACGAGGATTATGTTCTGGTAGCTCGTAGCACTTCAAGTTTGCATCCGTTGAGAAATATTCTAATAAGTTTATCACAAATCTCTGCCATTGGGAATGGTATACTGTATACTCCAGGCATTATAAACCAAAATAGCAATAACGAATACACAGTGGCTTTCAACAAGTAGTCAAATCTTGAAAATTCAAAGGTAATGTGGAATGTGACATACATCGCCGATTTTTTTGGAACCTGGACCCGCTTATCGACTTTCCCCGGCTTCCTTGTCACACACACAAGCAGTGGAAAGAGCTGTGAAACTGGTGACCGAATCGGCTCAAAATATCTGTGGTTCAATTGCAAGAGAAAGATGTATGAGAGCAAAAATTGCCTCACGTGAGAACATGCCAAAATTTGATACAAAGAAACAGTTTATTGTGTCAGTGAAGTAGAAACAAACATTTTGCAGCTGTAACATTTGTAATTATTAAGGGTTTTTTAAATCATAAAAAACGAACTTTCAATATCTTTAAAAGTGTATTATGACACTCTTTACGTGTGCTTTAATAAAAAAATATATAACTGATTTGACGATTTTTCATTTAAACCTTATTTACAACTATTTGTAACAACAAAAATAGTTTACAGAAGTTTCAAAATTAGCAAAAATGCAAACTAATTTTTTTTTTATTATTATTATTATATTTTGTAATTAATAATTTTTTCCAATTCTAATGCTGATATAATTATGTATTTACAACTATCTTTTGTAACATTGTACGTACGACAAAACCATAAAAAATAATTTATCACAGTTTATAATTTTTAAATTTAAATTTTTTTTAGAAACTTTAAGCTCTTCGCGGCATCTCAAGATGTAATATAGTAACCAAATTTTTTCTTCTTCTTTTTGAATCTAAATGGCAACTTTTGCCCACTATTATAAAACTAAAATTAAAAAAAAAAATAAAAAAGGCCGTTTTCGTTCCACCCTACTATGCATGCAAGTTACATAATTTAGTGATGGGTGATATTGTAGATAAATTTGTAAAATGCTTCATTCGAAACTTCCCCCTTAATTATAGTGTCAGATATATCTGGAACATATTAAATATTAAATGGATATATCTGACACTATAATTATACACCAGTTATTTAAGTAAATTGATTTTATCACCCACCATTGACCAAAAATTTTTCGAAAAATACGGCCCAGGGAATTTTTTAAATATTTTTCCAGGGTTTACTATGCATCCCCAAGTAACGCACCGTAGAGTTAATCCGCCATTTTTTGGACACCCTGTATAGAATAGGTGCAAATATTGCAGCTAATAATACTGAAACATTAAACAGAAACGCTTAGTAATGAGCATTACACCAATTTTAAAATAAAAAGGATGCAGCCGATAGGATTCGAACTCGCGCACCACCCGGTGGAATCCCATGTTTATTTTCAAGCAGACGCAAACGTTTACACCACTCCCCTATGGAGGTTTATTACAGTCGCTGAAGGCTGCTACTAAATAATGCACTGACTATAAAATGTCCACCCATTTCTCAGTCATATTTTCATCAAGCGTAAAATCTTGAAGTTCAAGGTGTGTTTTATCTATTCCTGAGTTAAATCAAAACTAGACGATGTTTTATTGTTTAAAAGTTCGCAACTTGTATATGACTACATTTGAAGGATGATATATTTGGTTCCGGGTTATTTAGACATATAATTCCCTTGCAAAATGTCGTCTTCCTTCAACAAATAATATGTGAGCTATCCCCCCAAAAGGCGAACAGGTGGATAAACGGACAGAGGGACAGACGGACAGATAGACAGACAGATTGACGAAATTGAGAAAACCTTTTTTCGTCATCTAGGAACCTTAAAACGTGAATATCCAAAGAAATCTCGGATTACAATACTTCATCGTCTTTTAGACGAGGGAAGTAGAAATGTATGGAACCCACCTAATTTTACAGATAACAGAAAACAAAACTAAAGTTTGGTGTTTCTCTTTTTTGCGTGTTTTCCTTATTGTTGGCGTAATTCAGTCTACTTAAGTTTAGGATGATTTAAAGTGACATCTCTTAATTTAAGAGAAAGCCCACTATATGGTACCCATGAAGGTGAACAAAAACACAATCTACAGGGTGTTGAAAAAAAGTGTAAAATATTTTACCCACTTATAGATCTCATCAATACAAACAAAAAAGTCCTTATAAACATGGGTCCGGAAATGCTTTGTTTCTGAGATACAGTGTTAAAGTTAAAAACAGCAGCCGCCCCTGGATTAAATAATTTAATGCTAAGTGTGCCAAAACATAATCATTAATAGCACTAGTAAACCTTCAAAGTTTCACTAAAATCGATTAAGGGGTTTTTAGATATTGAAGCATTTTAGGTTTTGTCTTAACAGGTTCAGAGACGTGCAAAGATATGGGCTTTATTTTTTTTTTCGAAAACGAAGCGAGATCTGAAAAAATCCCAGGAGACAAAAAAGTTACATTTTTAATTGCGTTATCAAAAAAATATAAAAATTGCAAAAAATCTCGTGGGCGTTATTTTTTTGTGCAAAAACCTAATCGTTATGCCCCGCCGAGCACTCCCCAAGAATTACTACATCAATTGTAATAGGTCCAAAAGATACCTCATAAAGTTATAAAGAAACTCTAAAAATTTCATTAAAATCGCTCCAAGTGTTTTGTTAAAAAAAATTTTACACCTGTATCTCGGAAACGAAGCATTTCCGGACCCATGTTTATTAGGACATTTTTGTTTTTATTGATGAGGTCTATCAGTGGGTAAAATATTTTACCCTTTTTTTCAACACCCTGTATATTATAGCTTAAACATTCGTTATACTTGTAAAGAAGTTTCCACTCTGTGTATGTTATTTCAGACCAAATTTATTTAGTCAATAACCCATTTTGCTTATAGCTATATCTTTAGCGTGTCCAATTAAAACTCCTTAGTATACGGACAACAAAAACTGCTGACATACAAATAAATCGTTAACGTTCTGGGCTCAAAATAAAGCGATGGCTTCCTTCATCGAGGATTTCTTTACGTTTTTAATTAAATTTTGAAGTTAAGTTAGAAGAGGTTATTTAACAATGTGTATGGTTTAAAAGTCGCTACCGTACCGAGCCTTAATGCTATCATAACTACTAAAGTCCATACTGAAATGATAGATTTTAAAAGTGCTAGTTTAGTTGAACTTGATGTTAGTTATTTACATATTACATTTTATCATCACTATTCAACAATTGGGAAGCGAAATCTGTATAGTATTGCAATGATTTCCATTCTTTATATCCTTTTAGAAAAGGTTCATGGAAAGAAGTCAAATATTTTTCCTTGCTAAGTATTTAAAGAACAATTCCCACTTGGGCAATAGGCATTTTTTAGTCCACATTAAATGTGAAAACGGTGGTTTAACCGATGTATTGTATGTTTAAGTATGTTCACTATTTTAGCATACAATTGCACTTACCCACCAAATCATTTTTATCTACAGTTTTTAATCAGAATTCTTATGAATTAATTTTTATAAGAAGGAAATTCTGATCTTAATCGATTTTTTAATTAAAGATGTTTGATTGGTCGCATTACTTATCTACCATTGCTTACATTTATTTCCATTAAACGTTCGTAGAAACATTTTTTCCAAATCTCAGCGGATAACAAAGAACTCGCACCAAATAACTGCTCTGATTTTTGCTGGGGAATACAATTAGCTTTCTTATTGCCTTGTATACCCTTTTCAAGCCGTTGTGCTGCGAACGTATACTAAATGACGGCTAAATTTCCGCTCCTTGCACTTTTCTTCTTGTTGCCTTGGTGATATTGGAATTTCACGGAGTAGGTATTAACAATTTTTTATTAACGGTAGCCTTAAAATACTAGTTAATTCTCATAAACGCCATCACTGTTATCAGCTGTACATCAGAATTTGGAATTCTACAACAGATGTTAATGGTCATAGTGTGACAAAATTTACAAGCTTATATAATCCATAGAACATTCAAAATACTATTAACACTAACAACAGCGAGTCCTCGACTAATTTAGAAACCTTTCTACATTAGTTGTCCCTTTTCCATTATCTAATTTAACTGCTTATTGATTAGGACTAATTAGAGGGCAGAGAGGCGCATATTCTCATTTGCCAGACTGACATTTAGAAGACTAAACTCTCAAAGTGAAGTTTGGGGCATAAAAATTTAATTAAAATTGTGGTTGCTGTGGTTAAGCAGCTTTTGAAATAAATGAGGAAACCTATTCGACCTACAAACAGATTGTAAATTGCAGTAACGGAATAAAACCATTTGTGATACGTTCAAAAATTATAAAAATGAAAAAATACCAAAAGTAGTTCTAATGGAACAACTATTGAGTTCTTATGTAATGACGCGTAATGACGCTGTTACTGAAGTTTTCCGCATGTACATATTAAAACAAACATGAGCCTACCTCCATGTCCTATATAATGTAAACCGTAAACAAAACTTTATTCAACAATATTGCTCTATTCATTGATCCCTCTTTTTCTAATCTTCAATTATCTGTTACAACTTAATTAACATTGAAAAAGTTTACAATGCAGAACTCAAGAACAGAATCGAGGATGTTTTTCAAAATTCTTACTTAGCTGTCGGTTGAAGTATTAGTTACCGTAACTGAAGATTTATAAACCAGAAGTTTGTCGAATTTAAACATTTAACTGGGGCAGTTGGTAGGATATTAATCGATTTCCTTTTGTCTTGTGTCGAAAAGCAAGACAATTTTGTCGGCTCATATAGCGTCAATCTAAAAACCTTGCTTTTAAAGACATTAGAATACAACATTTCCACAGGAAATTACGATTTGCAAATGAAATGAGTAGGATACTATCAGTGCAATTAAGTAGGTACAACATTTCATGCACATGTTTTCTCTCTGTTTAAGCATTTTGGAAGTCATGTATCTATTCGCTATCTAGACGTGCCAATAATGCCATTAAAATATCAGTTTTTGTTTAAAAATAATTCAGCATTAGAAAATAATTATTTACGACAATTTAAATCAACATAGCAATATTTTATTTTTGTATATTAATCCCAGAAATTATTCTCAAGTTTCGAAAATTCCAAAATTATAACAAATTAAATCAAGTTCTGAGACAGGTACATCAGCTAATTGGCGAAGTTACTGGGTATTGCAAATTTAAAACGAAGACAGCAGCTATTCCCCTAGAATTGCAGTTTAAATAATTGCATAATGTATTTTTCAGACCATAGTAATTTCGATTGCTTTTTACACGAATTAATTGGGAACAAAACCCATTCTATAGAAAAGCATTTTGATGGCGGGCTTTAATTAACAGAGATTAACGTGTAAAAAATTAGAATAGAAACACTTTGGATAATTACAGTTAACTAAGTAATTTCCAGGCGCTGTTCGAACTCCTGAAAATGGGTTGTAAACATTCTCAAAAAGCAATCAATGTGATCCAGATAACCAATAAATATTTAAGCTAAATAACGATCTCTAAAAACAGATTGTAATCTTTGTTATACAGGATGTCATCGAAAGTGTTAAATAACACAAGAAAAAAATATATAGCCTTTACTTTTATCATGCATGGTATATACAGAGTGCTCAAGATATAGGTTCAGGGTCATTTCAATTCCCCAACTCGGGGCGGGCTGCTATAGGGACCTTGCGCCCTCCTTTGGCCAAGAACGGATTATAGGATGGGTGACACAATCGAAGGAAAGCTAGGAAAAATGGAGAAGTACTATCCTGGCATTCGCCTCAGAGAAGCTACTCTGTTTACTTAGGAAAACCCTCTAAAAACCTAAATCAGACGGCCACGGGAATCGAACTCGCGACCTCCTGAATGCTAAGCAGACGTGGTAACCACTAGCCTACAGAGCTCGGCAAAGTGCTCATATTTATACTATATATTTATAACGTTCTTATTTGGAAACACACCGGATTCGGTAAATCAGCAAAGATAAGCGGAATTTTCAACAGTATCTGATACCGTGCACCTTTTTGAAATATCCTGAATAAACTGAATGCGGACAATTAACGCCAGAACAAAATTACATTTGGGTACTTCTAGAACTTTTTTCGTACAATTGAATAAAATTATCAAAAATGCCATGCCATTCTTAAGTTTCATGGTATAAGAGAAACTTGTAAACGTCTAGGGTGAGGTCAACAGGTATTCTTTTCCTAGTAAAGAAATATTAGAATATTAGCATATCAGCTTCGAAGCTTGCAGTTATTCTTACTCCTACATAGACAAAAAGTAATCGTAAGTAAGTTTTTGCTTTATTCGCACATAACTAGAATTATTTTTTAAATTTCATCCATTCTTATGTTTTTATCTTTAAGACCATTTTCTTCTAATGTAACTTATTCAACATTTTTTACCGTTGAAAACAGAAAACAGCTTTCTACTGACATAAATGAAAAAAAATATATGTAGTTTGCCATTTTAAATTAATTTTGATTATGCTAAAATATTTACAAAATGTATGTAAACATCTAAGAATGACGTTAACATATACGCTACTTTTTAAATAAAGTTAGCCTGTGGGTGTAAGATGTGTTGCCTATTTGGAAACCTTCAGGGGCTGGGATATGATAAAATGTAGTCTGTATATAAGTAACTAAAATCTGCTGAAAAACATCACCTTTCAATTAAATATAGAGAAATAAATCACCATATCTGACATGCAAGGAAGTATTAATTCTAATATGAAAGTCTAGGTAATAATTATGTTTCAAAATATACTGAGTAAACGAAATCTCTAACACAAATTCTACATCTTGGTGCTTGCTTCGACCTTATCTATTTACGAACAGATATAGCAACAGATGAATTCTTTTAATCGCATAATTTCATTATCAATTATATTAGTTACTATTGTAGTGTAAATTATCTACATTAGAAAATACTTCACATCTTTATCTATGATCAGATTGCACTACTACTAGGATGTAACGTCACCTGTTTTGTCAAGCAAAAATTTCTCAGATTGTTTACATCCCAATTGCTCCTAGAATCTACTGCCGTCGTTCATCAAATATCAACTTGATATATTTTATCCGTGGCGTTGTCTTCCAGCTAAACAAATTTCCTCGGTGGCTCGTTGGTATGAAAATAGGTCGTTTTTTACTGTTTAGCGATTGATCTGTATGAGAAAGGTCACGGTTATTTATTGGCTTCCCGACAATTTTGCTGAAAAGTTAGGATTCCAGGAAGTATAACGGTTGACCTACTAGCGTCGTTAACTTTCATGCATGCTTTAGGAAAACACGGAGCTTGTTCTAAAAAATACTGGTAAAAAATACTGATATTGCCTTGTAACACTAGCAAAGTACCAGTGGTATAATACTGCAGTTTTTGTTAGGTGATAATTTAAAACGTTCAATCAATAAACAAATATACAACTCTAATTAAAATTTAACCAACTACAGCCAAATTATCCTCAGTGTATTACCACTAAAATCACAATACTATTTTTGATATTCTTACTAAAATAACTATACTTTTGTACAAAAACGTTATATAATTAGCAATCCGTAAAAAAGTAAGGATGGCAGCTGCTGTGAAGGAAACATCATCTATCTTTCAGCCAGCATCCAGAGAAAGCTGACAGTTTTCTTGCGCATTACGGATGATGAATAATTGGTATTGAATTAAGAAACAAAACAGAAAAACCACCTGATTATGTTTTATTGCTGAGCAGCTGTGTGGAAAACCAATGTTTACGCAGCATTGAAGTTGAAGTGATTCTTTAGCCTCAATTTTTAATTCATTTTTGTTAATGCACTACCTATTAATTAATCACACACACACACATTTAAATGTATTTTTATCATTTTGATGGAAACAATACCGCATTCTAATATTTTTGTAAGGTATTATGGAAATGTTATATTAACTTTACATCTAGTTGTAGTATACAGTTGCCTAAATTGTTAAACAGGTGTCTTAGAAACAGAGTATTGTATAATATAGTATTATTATATGCAGAATGATGAAGAGAGTAGGTATCGGTGCTATAACAACACGCAGGTTGACCTATTGCTTCTGGGCATGCGTGGTTTACCAACTATACTTAGTAAAGCTTCTTCAAATACTCTGTTGACGTTCCACATGAATTTCGACGAACATTCTACGTATCCGTCGGCCTTAATTCTTTCTTTCAGAGCTTCTCCTTCTTTCGTTGGAATGGGCTTGAGACAAACTTCCCTGAGATCACATTTCGTAGCTGAAAAATATTGAAATAAACATTTTAATTTCACTATTAATAGATTGATTTACACCCACCATCTTACAAATGTTTAATGAAAATAGACAACTATATACAGGGTGTTAATTCAGTACATAGACACTCTTGAAGGGGCGATTCCTTGATTAATTGTAAGACAAAAAGTTTATATAAACATAGATCCGCAACGGCTCGGTTTTCAAGATACAGAGGGTTAAAGTTTAGAAATTCCGTATACGAGATGCATGTCAGTAATTTCAATATTGGTGAACTGAACCATTTTGAAAGGAAATAATCACCAAAAAGGGGTTTTAAGAACTAAAAATGATTACTTTTATTAACAAAGTCAAGTTGTTTAAGAAAACAAATTACTTCAATTGTTTTTCAAAGCACACATTGTTTTATGGAAAACACCCTGTATCCCGAAAACGGAGCCGTTGCGAATCCATGTTTATATAAATGTTTCTTCTTATAATTCACCAAGGAATCACCCCTTGATTAACACCCTGTATATACAGTAACTGTAATCTAACAAACAGGGTGCCGTAAAACTATAGAATACGCTAATATCTCAGTAAATATCCATTTTTTATCGAAAAAAGTTGTAGTTTTTCCTCTCCGAGCAATATTTTATTATTTTTCTTTAACAGAAGCGCAACGAATAGCTCATTAATTTTTTTATTACAAGATATCCCTATATTGTGCTAATTTGCTACAGTTTTGTCTTCTCTTTTCAATGGTACAAACTTTAATACACTTTAATTGAATTTTTGAGTAAAATGTATTTTAAGTCAATATAAATGTGAGCATATGTATCGCTTTTATTTGTAGAAGTAAATCGCCCTTAGAAATGTCATTAAAAATAGCGAAATTTGAAAAGGAAGATTCACTTATTTAATTTAGACAACTTAGATCTACGTGAGTACAAGAAGCATTGGGAGTAATAAAACTTAGAATAGCTCATTTTTCTCAAAAGCATGGTATTGAAAGAAGGTGAACATAGAAGGCAGCTTGCATTTTGTTTAACAACTTCAAATATTTTTAAAGGTATCTAGATTAATGATTCAAAATAATCTCGACAGCATGTTTTTGTGTTTTTTTCAACCATTTACTCAAGTGCCCAAAAAGTTAAAAATATCTATAGAATGAACATAGTGTGCGGTATTTTGCTATACAAAAAAGTGCTATTCGTTGTGCTTCTGTTTTTAGAAAAATTGCAATCAGATATTACCATTTTGATATACAGCATAGTCCATACTTTATATTCACCCCATATATTATAAAAAGTGTATTTTCAACTGATAAAGTTGTAGTTGAAGACTTAATAAAAAAGTTTAATAAAAATATATTCAATAAGTTGATGTGGTGCTAATAATACTGAAGTATTATATTTCAAAAACGAAAGAAAGTGACAACTCTATAAAAGAGATGCACTTTATTTTCAACAACATGTACAAAGTCTGTAAAAAGACAACACATAAAATTAGTAAGCATTAGACACAAAATTGGGTTGAAATATTGCAAAGTTATAATTACACCAAAATATTGAACTAATACAATTTCTTTAAAATACAAAGGCTATGAAATAGAGAACTTGTCCTAGTCGACCGATAGAACCATTAGCCAAGCAAAAGAATGAGCAATGAATAGAATATTTAACGTAATCTAAGGCACAGGCTTTATTGTAAATCCAAAAATACAATACTATATTTGATCATGTAAAAATGTAGCAACTTAGAGGAATCCTTCAAGGGTCATATTAATATTTCTTTTTTTTTTTTTGATTGTTGGTTTTCAGCTTATGTCTTGGAAATTATCCAGAATTTTCTGCTATTTCCGTATTTTATTCACAGATACCTTGCAGGCTCCCTTCTAAGAAAGAGGGTTGTCTAACAGTCGGGCAACTTTTCACATCGTTGCGTATATCACCTTGCCTATATAGTAGTTTTCGCAAAATTTTGATACAAAATATTGATTTATAATTTAAAAATTTCCGTCTGAAACTTCAAAGTGGAGATATTTAGGTTTTCGATATTTTAAAATATGTTGGTATTTGTTTTTCCGATCCTGTAAGACGCATTTTTTGGGCCCTTTTCGGTGACATTAACTAAACGGATGTTTACGTCAGTGATCAAGTGCACATTTGGTGTTATGCTGTTACGTTTAAATTACGCCGCTTTTTTAAATTCGAATTCGAATGGTATTTTCCCGCGGGTCGCGCTTGGTTCGCACTTGTCTGCGATAACCTCGATGGGCTTTTATCTTGGAAATGCCGTTTGCGGTCTTGGGCGCCTTCTTCCCGCTTGCAGCTTTAAAACAAGCAGTATGGTGGTCTATCAATTCAAGAGCTTCGGGGATGTTTTATAAAGCGTTTGGTTAGTTTTATGTATTGGTGAAATACAAGCCTTCACGTTTTCGTGGCTTTGATGTCCCGAGCACACGAGAGTAAGTTTTTCTTATGCCTGGTGCAAATTTTTTGTAATTGCAACTACGAGCTTTTCCAGTTGCCCGAATCGTCATCTGGGGTGAGTAATTAGACGCGCTAGGACCCCTTTTAGGTGTGTATTCTATCGTTGAATTCTTTTTCCTATTCACAGCAAGCAGTGTCAGGCATAAATAACGCCGGTCTAATTCGTTAAGCCATTGAAATCTGGGGTCGCTTCGAATCAGGTACGGGGCTCGAATGTTTTTCGGCAATCCCTGCAGGCATTTTGCGAGCCAGCGGTGTTAAACCTCTGCGGAGCCAGCGCCTACCTGGGGCACAAGAAGGACCCGTCTGGGGGTTGCTTTTCCTCCTGCCATCCTTATCTCGCTGTCGCGATGCAGGTTGCGCTGAAAGACACCAACTACTGCCGTACGAATTTATTGCCGAGAGCCAGAACTGCGTTTACGATTTCCTCCAAGACTGAGTTAGGAGGTCCTGCGAGCCAGGTGGCTTACTAAGCCGTCCTTTTAATGTGTGCAATCTATAGCATTGCTGTATTTTGTTGTAAGTCTGTAAGTATGTTGTAGCCTGTAATTAAGTACTATAGAGCGATCCTGCGATTCTAACTAATGCAACGTATTGTGATAATTGTGTATTTACTTGTACTTTGATATTTGCACGAAATTATATGATCTTTATGCCAGTATGCATGGTGAGTATAGTTACGGCTGATTACTTTGTTTCGAGCTATCTTTCAGGAAGTATAATATAGTGTTTGGTATTGAGTTTACAAATTCTCATTAGAACACCAGAGTGCATTTGCCGTTATTTCAAAATTTGTTGGCGCTCTGGTCATTTATTTAGTAATTGTTCTACCGTTTTACTCTTAAGAACTACACGATTCCAATCGCTGAGCTGGCAGCCGGTTTTTGCACCTAAGTGTACTTAAGTTTGTTTCTTTGAAAGATCGCCCAGTTATTTCAGTAATAATGAGCTAACAATGGATTAGTGAATTTCTACATCTGTCTGTTTGATTCAGAATATTTTGAAAATAAAACCTCCTATTGGATGCCCAAAATCTCAGGTGTAAGACTGATATCTCTTTATCCTCACGTAGTCTGACGTTCTATGTGATGTATCTTTAGATTTTTTTTCAAGGTGAAAGATGTTATTTATTAAAGATAATTTTTGTTAAATTGATATAAAAAGTTAGCCGAAATAGAGCCTCTAACAACAGGAAACACACGCACATACATTTGAATCACATTACTAATAATTATCTTTAATGGCGAGAAAATAGGTTCAATTAACGCAAAAATAACGTTATAAGTAATTGGTAACAAAGTGGCAGCTTACTGCCGACCCAAAACATAGACGCAAACGCTAACTAGGAGAATGCGCCCGGTAAAAAATTATTTATCATAGCTAGAACCATTTGTCAGTTTTAATATATCACGAAATAATTATTTTGCCAGAAAAAATTGACCCAAAGATGTTTGCTTTGGTAAACTTCTGAGTCAAATGACATGATCAAAGTCTCGAGCGAGAGCATAACATTTGCCGAGGTAACCTATAAGCAAAAAGTCTTAAGTTCAAATTTTACCTGCAAAATAATGAGACCGAGATATATTTGATCAGACTATTACCGAAATAAGATGACACAGAAAATAATACCCAATCGTTTTAATCAGGCTTCAAATAGTATATTAAAGTATGAGTGGATAACAAGGTCTTTAAAACACACGCGAGTTTTCGAGCACGACGGCATAGCCGGAGTGCTCAAAATAGAGCAAGTGTTTTAAAGATCAGTTATCCACGAATACTTTACGCTGTTTTTTATTATACCTGCAATATTGGGAATCAATTACGCACTAAAAACTTAGAAATAATTTTTGTCGTGATAAATTGAGAGGGCCTAATAATATTGCTACTATAGTTACGAGAATTGTTTACGTTTTTGTCGCGTCGACGTCCCTTGTTGCTTTCAGTCGTGTCAGCAAAATAAAGATAGCGATGAAATTATAATGTTACCTATATACCCTGTTTCCTTGACAACCTTTAAAGCTCGGCGTGCTTTAATCGCCTGTTTTCGCACGCTCAGGCGTGCTTTAAACGACGATTCTGATGCAGGTATAATAAAAAAAATATAAACGGTTAAACAATTGTAATTTTTTCCAATCGTTACTAAAGAAAGGTAGTCGTGCAGGGCTATTAATTTAAGGGTAAATAATTTTGCAAGTAAAAACGTTTTACGAAGGTTTTTTGTTTTGGCAATGTCCGAAGGCAAGCCAACTCCCGAGCCGAAGGCGAAGGAATTTGTTAAAAGTAGTTTGTGGAGGGATATTACCAAAAAACCACAAATCTCGAGTTTTTCCGTTTTTCCGAAGAAGATCATGACCCCGGAATACATTTTGTGGACTACTTCCCAAATATCGGTTCATTTTGTATAGATATTCAATGAATTTGACATTTATACTGACGCACAATGACAGCTTAAATGACGTTTCTGAAATACCACCTTGATTAAAACAACATATTTGGCGGTGGCCACAGATACAAATGGTAAAAAACTAATAAAATTCCAAGCAAAAATTTTTAATTTTTGCACTATAAAAACACGTGGTTGGTTGAATTTTGAACAATTATGGCATTTGATTGGATAACAAGAGATGCAGGAAAAAATCACTTAAATAATCCCAAGAGACTTTTTATTGTTTTTGCCGCTTTATTCTTAATGTGATTGGTCAGAATTTAAAAATTACATGTCAAATGATTAGTGTATTTGATATTAGATAGGCAATTTTATTGTCTAGTAGCCTATGCGAAATCTGAGACTTTCTGCAGTGGTTGTAGAGAAATATAATTTCTCCCAAATCAAAGAAATAGATTGCCAGCTATTAGCAATGAAATAATAATTCACATTAATAACAAATAAAGTGTGCCCTAAAACGTTAAAAGTTACCGAGCAGATAATGAAATTAAAAACATATATTTTCTAATCTATGCATCATCATCATTAACTGTTTCCTTATTTCTAAGGATCGTGATTTTTGCCAATTCCATTAACTAATTCTCTCCATTTGTTCCGATACTTGGAGCGAGTCTCAGAACGAGCCATTCGCGAGACATTGTACTTAATCACTCCAACTGGTTGAAGAACGCCTTCTACTTCTGTGTCCCTCAACATTGCCGCTTTTTTCTTGAACGTCCCGCGATATGTCCAAAAAATCGATAAAGGGTTCTACTCAGAACTTCTCTCGCAAGTGGAAGTTGTGACCCTAAAAATTTAGAAACGCAAAGAAAATTAGATACAACTATATCGTACCGTTCCCAGTAACACTGAAAAATAAAAAGAAACACTTGGCAAAGCAAATTTCATCAATTTTAAAATTTAAAAAAATATTGTAGGCAATGGGATTCGAAGTCAGCGCGATTTTAGTGCTTGCGAAATGGTTTCAACGTTTGGCAGCAGACCGCGCGCAACTCGCCCTTTTATCTCGTACCACGAAGAACCGCCTCGCGGCTGCAATATATGCAACACGTTTATGGCTGCCTATTTTTGCCTCTTTTACAACATTTGCCCCGTATCTGCTAGATCCCATATTCGCCAAGAGTAAAACCTGAGCGATGTGCAAATTATTACTCTTATCTATTTCTCAGTTAAAGCAAAAATAGAGAAAATTATTCCTTTGTTAGACGTGGGAAGCAAAAACTGTAACAAGCGCTGTAAACAGATAGAGATATGTGTTCATAAATTAGAAACAACATGTTTTTAATATAAATACCTGCTTGATAACGAAACTTGTGGGACACAGGTTACATTTTCCAGCAAGAAGAAAGTAGAGTCTTACCTCCGAGCAGTGAAAATATGAAAATTGAAATCCCTAGTGACATATGAAAAGTACACTTTTGGCCGATGCAAGATAAATCTAAAGCAACTTTGAAGAATCTCACGGTTGAAAAATGTTAGAAAGCGATATAAAAAATTTACGGCATCGCTCATCTAACTTCCAGTTTATAAAATATTAATTTGTCCAAGTCCAACAAAAGTGTCTACTAAATTTAACTGAAGTTTAAATTATTAGAAAACCTATACCGTGACTCTAACTGTTTCAGAATGCAGCTAAAGTTCACAAGTCGTAACTTGACACCTCATTATGACGATGACTAATACTCGTAGTTAGATTGAACTAAATACTTGACTGTTTTGTTACTAGTTCTTCAAAACTTTACAATAAATCCTGGCAGGCAGAATAAGTGAAGTGAGCGGTTTTGAATTAAATTTGATTAATATTGTCTACGTTAATCATTCTTATTGTTGCAATCTAAAGAAACCTGTTTCAATTAATTTATCTAAACCAGATTTTAAATTCTATTAAAAACGCAAAAATTTTATTATGAAATTAGGTTAGTATGACCATTGGTTAACACAAAAATTTAAAAGTGGTAGTGTAAATTTAGATATAATAAATTTATTTATAGAAAACAAAAGAACTAAGTATTCTTACAATCGATTAGGAGCAATAGGTTATAAAACTGAAGAATTTATAGTTTGGTTGTTGACTTAACGTTTCTATGGGATCAGACATCAAATTATTTTGATAATTTATTCAAAGGCATTTGAACATCGAAAATCAAAGCTGAAACAAAACCTAATAAATATTCCAGCCTGTGGCAAATTTCATATAGGTAGGTGCTTCAGACTTCCGCTCGTTTCCCTAAGCGAAAGCACCTTATTCGAATAAAATGTAGTGTTCAATATGCTGAACGTAGGCGTTTTAACATTAAATTGTTGTCCAATTTTCTTTTATGCCTTTGGAATCTGTTTTCGTGAAGAAAATATTCACATGCAAATTGAATGTGCTAGCTAGAGGATTCTAGTACAAAACATACCTATTGGAGGCAAATATACATTTAGGCGTTTTATAAAATAGTGATGGACTTTTTGGACGCTGCAAACGTTTTGAATATTTTTACAGTTGTAAATAAAGCAAATATTATGAAAATAAGCTTATTTAGCAAGTTTTGAAGTACTATTTGTATTTATTCATTACACCCATTCAACTTTTGGAAGTAAAATAGAAAGCAGATTCTATTTTTTACACTCACGTGTAGATACAAAGCAAATATACATACCTACTAAAATTATTTTAGCAGTAGGTCTGTGATGTCTAATTTCTGGAACCCATTTGTGCACTATATTCTGATATGAAGCTCTCTTATCCACAGCAAAGCACATAACAAATACGTCGGTCTGCAAAAATAGTATTACTATTGTCGTCCATATATTTCATTTTTAACGAATTTAAATAACGGCTAAAAGGCGTACTGTGTAGTGAACAGATGAACAGTCGGAACAACTTACTTCTGGATATGCCAGCGGTCTGAGTCTGTCGTATTCTTCTTGTCCTGCTGTGTCCTGTAGAATTATTGTGCACGTTCTCCCATGTACTCTTACGTTCATAGAATACGAATCGAATCTAAAAATGTTTATTAGATTAGATCTTTATTTCTCCTGACACTTCTTGGTGATTTAATTTAACCGCTTCGAAATCAATTTTTACATTTGACTTACTCTCACTTTTGGTTTTATATATTTTTGTGCTACTAAGTTATAAAAGCTGCCCTTAAAGCTAACATTCTACTTGAAAGCTGAGAACATGAATATATAATATATTTTTAATATGCCATTGTAAAAGCTCTATTGATGAACATTGCGCCTTTGAAAGGCACATTGTGCTTAATGACAACCCTTTCAAGTAACCAACTTAGTAAAGTATATAGCACATAGTATATTCAGAAAGGCGGGAGTTATGCTGATATGTCTAAATACGAAATCTCTTTACAGTGAGTAACTTAGCGGACCCCTCCTATTACTCCCTCTTTAATTACAAGTCATTTGAAATTGTTTGTAGTTTGTATTTCTTAAAGAATGTTTACATAATGATTATCTTACTCTAATCCCACTAACGGCAATAGTATAGTATTGTATTTTTATAAACATAGATCATGTGTTATGACGCCAATTTCTAGATACACAAATACCAAAAACCTGACACCAAAAATTTATAATCGGTAATACCTCATAGTATTTAGTACAGTTTCTCCACTTAATAAGCATCGCATTTGCTCAAGACTTCCTCTCAAACCTTTCTGACTTTTTGTTTTGCATTTGAGGCTGGCATTATTAACTTATCGCATATAGTATTGTTCAAAATGCCAAATTAAGTTTAATGGGATTTTAGGTACACTGATAGAGAGGAAGCCTTAGAACATTGATGTTGTTTTGCTTTACAAAATCGTCATTTTTATATTTTTTGTCAAAGTTATTTACGTTGGCTTTAACTAGATTCATTTTTTTTAAATCGTTTTCATCAAAATTTATTTTGTTTTTATACAGCCATACCTGAAGGGTTTGTTATTTAAATTAGTAGTTGGAGTCTTCCCTAACAATACTGAGTGATTTATGAGCATTATCGAGAACGACAACACATTTTACCCCCAATGCTAGTTAGAGCAGGCACCAAGAGATTTTCTATCCACTTTTTAAAAAGTTTGCTGTTCATATTTTTGTGGTAATTTCGATGTTCAATTTTTGAGTCTAAAACAAGGTCACACCTCGGTAGGAAAACACCACAATAGGTTGCATGAAGCACTGCAAACCTCTTACCTTCTGATTTCAATCTCTTATTATTAGTACACCTATCATCATTTTCCAACCACGTTCGTATCATGCTTCCGTTCTGGTATTTCTAGGTTTTATCTAGGTAAATAAAAGTCACTTCTTCCTCGCCATAGGCATATTCCAAATATTTTTATAAGAATTTGAGTTTGCTTGCCAACAGAAATTTTGAATCAATCGTATATTTTTCTTGAATCATATTTTTACTTCCTTTTCGATAAAGGAAGTAATGGATTCACCCCAAAAATTCTAAATTGAGTTTTCAACCGATCTTCACATTTTAGAGTTTCCTAAACCCAAAAAACATGTCTTTGTTCATTGGTCTGTCTGTCTGTCTGTGTGTATCTCATAAACGAAAAGAGGTATGGCGTTGAAACTTCATATATAAGTTTTGTGTACTATGTAGATGCGACAGCACGCTTTTGAAGAAAATCCCGTAACCGAAAGTATGGTATGTACTCTTTTGATTTTTCAGTTTTTTTTTCGATTTTTTCAAAAACGGCTCTAACGATTTTTTTCAAACTTTATATTTTTATTACATCTTTAATGTGTATTGATGTGAGATAGATGATTTTCCAGTTGAATGCCTCTAAAATTGGTTTCTTTTGTTTTTTTCCCTACTTTTTTAGTAACTCATATTTGAAATAGAACACCCGGTATATTATTACATTTTGAATTCAGCTTAAAATTCTAGAGAAAATTTGTGGTTTTAACTAACGCTCTATTTTGTACAGTTTCTGTAGAATTTGTAATTTTGGAAAATTTTTGACAAATGCTTAAAAATTTAAAATCAAATTGTTGGTTATTTATAAGATCACTGTAAAAGGAAGTTATGTGCGTGTATCACACTAGATTTTTATATTTGTACCCTATCGATTTCAATACCTCGTAAAGTTTAGTGTAGCCCCCTGTGTATTGCTAAATTAATCTAGCATGGTCTAAATAATTGTAAAGAGTGCAATGCTCGCCTTTTCGTGGTATTCTCAATTTTTCGGCCCAGTTGGAGTTTCAAAAATTTATTATCCAAGTAGTTATATCTAAACTCTATTGAAAGTTCTTCTGCAGTCTGAACATTAGATTTTAAATATTTATAAATAGTACTGATCGAAAGCTAAAAATTAGTCAGGGGTGCTAGCAATAATACAGTGCGATTACATACAGAAAATACTTTTCTACTTTATAATTATTTGGAAATTATTTCTACTTTGCACATCTTTAAAAAAAATTTATATCAGCTTTTAGCGGCTGTATTTACTTCATCAGCATTGTTCACGACATTACTCATTAATCGGAAATCTTTTGACTTAAGTTAAGCTTTATCTTGACTGACCTAAATCGCTATCAAAAATTACGTATATATTTTATCTGTATTCAAAAATTTAGATTTTCCTCCATGCAAGATGAAAACTTTCAAAATTTAAAATTGCAAACGAACGTTCTGGCAACAAATAAGTGCGGTCAATATAAATCCAGTGTCTCGCCTAGTTCCAAAATGACTATATGGAATAATCAATTTTGTTTCTTATTAACGCTTTGAAGACTGACTACTATAGTTTGTCCATTTGCTTCCCATGATCAGCGAGAGACCACTTTCAAAATATCTAAGGCTAGTTTGAAAGCAGTCGCTTTAGGTGAGCTATTGAGCAGTTCATCATCATCGTCTACCAAGCGTCACGCCTAAGTCTAAGTACTCGTGTGTTACTTTTTCTGGATACAGGAGGTCTTTGTTATATAAATACGTATTGGGATTTTCAGGTCCAAGTTTTTAGTAAAATTAATGCATTTTGCTTTGTCAGATGAAAATGTAAGACCAGCCATATGTGTCTATACCGTGTCCACAGGAGGACGCACCATAGGGATAACCTAATAGAATAGCTAATGCTGTGATCGCCGGCACGCTAAAACGTTATTTTCTGGCTTCTGACTCGTCTCTGTATGAAACAAATGTCACTTGTGACAGTTTATATGTGTGATTTAATAAGATTTGAAATTGTTATAAATGGTACAAGAAAAGGGACGGTGGCCACAGTACTGGTTGATATTTATATTCTATTAGCATTATCTTATCTCTATGGTGCGTACTCCTGTGGACACACGGTATAAACTTTGTTTAAAAACTTAAAAGCTACGATTTGCAGAATTAGGTTGGTGAAACTAAAAAGACCCTAGGTTTTCTCATGCTATATTGGTAACATTATACCTATGGCATTCTTTTGTTTTGTCATTATTAGCACTGCTCTGGTATCTTGTGGTAGATGGACTGGTTCGCTATATTGCCCGTCAAGGTATTAAAGTAGAAGCCTATGCTAATGAGGTAGAAATCTTGCGGCAAATTTGAAGTAATCAGGCATGCTATTCTTCAAGACACGTTAAGAACTATCTGAGGTTGGTGTGAGAGGGGACATTTATCTATCAACCACAACCAAATTCAGAGATACCATTCATTAAAAGAGGAAATTGAACCGTCTCATGCTTCTTGCATGTATGGTCAACGATTGCCATTTGCGGAGGAAATTAAATATCTAGGTAACACCAACTTCTCGGTATTGCGGGTCGGATGAAAAATGTGTTCAATAACTTTGTGACCAATGGATCGCGAGAAAACACAAATTTAATTGTTTTCAAGATGGCGGCTGTTTGGCAGGGGTGGGGGCGCGGCTTTTTGGTTTTGCACTTGCCTAATGACCATAAACCACTGGGCAAAAAGAATAGCGGCGGCCAATTTTTTTAAGGTGACGGTTTTTTTTCCGTCAATTTTACTGTTCTATCATAGTAGATTTATAAAGGTTGTAGTGAAGAGGCGCAATTGCCCCACTCGTTTTAAATCTAACCAAATGTTCTAGATTTTTAAAACTGTATTAAGTTCTCCGTATTATTATTATTATATTATGTTATGTTTTTATATGGGTAATCCTTCGGGACCTGGTGTTTTCGACTAGGACCATTTTTACAAATATACAATTTTTATCGCAACCTCTCAATAGGGATGGACGCGTGATGTGAACAGTCGGGCCACGACGGGTCACGGCGGGTTCCGTCGTGAACGTGAGTAATATTTGAAAATCGGGCCGTAAACTTGAGTGAAAATTTCCAAGGCGTGATCACGTTTCACGTTAATTTCACTTTAAATATTTAGTAACTAATAAAGGACAGCAGGGTGCCCCGGTCCCCCGCTGCTCTACATGTGGAAGATCTAGAGCTGGAGCGGGAAGTCATTGTACTTCTGTGTAGCAGCCTGCACTTGTGTTGTGTTGTGAATGTTGTGTCTACAGTCAATCGCGTGTCTGCACTTATAGGCGAACTTACTTTTAGTTCCTCCAACGTAAAAGTACTTTGAAACCTAGGAATTCCAAGTGTTGCCTAGCAACATATACTTTCCAGTAAGGAAAACGTCAATTACAATGACAGCTTTTGGTATTAAAAGTAATGTCTTTGAAGACGGTTGCAAGAAATGTTTTTGCGAGAAATCAGTGTTTATCCCTTGTTGTAAGCTATTGTAGTCATTTTTCATTTATTTATTTTTGTGTGTACTATTCTGATTGCAACATAATTTTAAGCGCAAAACATATTTTACTTTAGAGTTTTTAGTTCTGTTTATTGGTTTTAAAATTGAACATCTATCTGAATTTGAATTTTCAAATAAAACCTGCGGACGACGTCGTGAGTGGCGGGTTATGCCGTGAACGTGAGTGAACTTGAGCGAGAGCGTGCGTGAACGTGAGTGTTTAGAGCAAGCGTGAAACGTGCTTGACGTGAGTGAATATTCACTCACGCGCCCATCTCCACCTCTCAATCAACCACGATCAACTCTTGAAAGATTTCATAAAGGTATATAACTTGGCGTTAAAGAAATGCCGGAAAATTAATAAAAGTTGAGTATATAATGCCTGATAGGTGTAAACATAATAACTCATAAACGACATAATAATCAGGACGATTTCCTGGCCATTTCGTGTGTAATA
The DNA here is from genome assembly GCA_940337035.1 of Agriotes lineatus. NCBI lineage: Eukaryota > Metazoa > Arthropoda > Insecta > Coleoptera > Elateridae > Agriotes > Agriotes lineatus. The sequence goes on from CALNHX010011054.1 coordinate 31,145, forward strand.
TTAATGCAAACAACTAAAAGTCTTTTGGGTCACATGGATCGCTTTTCTTTGTATGTGTTTGTCGATTTTTATTCTAGCTACCAGTAATAGACGTTACGCGCTCACATAACAAACCAGTCGCCACCATGACAAACTTTTTTAAGTTATCGAAATATGTGGATGAAAATTTCTGTCCAATGTAGCATTTAAATTTGAAATATCACATAATCAACGCTTTCTGTTTCATCAATGCTCTTCGCTAACAGTATTAGTAAATCGCTGAATCGATTCAAAACCGATTTCCTTCGTCTAGCTACAGTGTCTAGACAATAATTATTAGTTCTTTTCTCGTTAGCCGAAGTTGTCGCAAATATTTCGCGATCATGAGTGCAACATAATATAATAACGGCCACACCACATTGAAAGCACCGGTTCAACAGATTACGATGACTGAATATGTCATAAGGAGCGTGAGCAAACACCGCATTACCTCGAGCCTCAAGCTTACATATCAGCATTAAGCACATTTCCCAAAATTTATAATGTAATTTGCATAATATTAATGTTTCACATAGGATTTTTTTACCATGTTGCATCCTAATTCAAACAATTTGTTTGTGGGCAATTCATTAAGCATCAGGCTATTTGGTAAACTACTGAAATTGCTTTAGGTAAATTAATAAATTTGTGGAGATCTATATGTGTGTATAAGTACGAGACAACCTGTTGTCATTTTATATAGCAATTGAGACAATGCTGTTGACGCATACCTGCGAAAGTGATAAGCATATACTCTATAAGTACATTTTAAAAGTAAAGAATCTACCGAATAGCTTTGTAACGCGTTGCTAAAGAGATGTTCAAATATTTTTAAGAAACTTTCAACGCAGCAGCTGGACATGAAATAACGCTCTACCGCAAGGACTATCGCCTTTTACTTGAATCGATTTCCTAGCAGAGCTAATTTTTTTCTGGCGGTACGGAAAAGCTTTTCAGTGTCGCACAAAAAAGTTACTTATTCGACGTTTTACCAAACACTTCTATATTTAGAAAAGTGCAAGTGTAATTTCAACAGTAATATCCCAAGTGCAGTAAAATAGCCGATTAAATTTTGACGTTTTCTGTCAGAATGTTTGGCTAAGAAATTTGTCAAGTAAATTTGCCGCTCAACAAGAATCCCGAGTGCGCAGCACTACGGATTTTGGGGCGGAAAATTTACGAGATATATTTCTTCAGAGCGAAACATTCTGACAGAAAATCGTCAAAATTTATTCAGGCTAGTTTAGAATAGATAAAAAATAGATAAAATTCAGTTGATAAAGCACCTTTAAGAATCATGTTAAAATTATGCACAAGCGATTAAATTTTGACACAAATTTAACCGCGATTAAATTTTGACGTTTAAATTTTTGTCATTGTTAAAGTGACAGAAACCATAGTGATTAAGCATTATTATGGATATGAAGGAAATAATCAGCAAACATTTATTTTCATTTCATTTGTTTGAGCACGTTTACACTATTAAAAATGTATTAGTAATTTACCGATTAAATGGAAATAGTAATCAAAAATATATAAATTGTCATATTTTTGTTCCCAATATAGTTAGAAAACCACGTAGCAGCGTTCATCAGGTTTATAACGTTGTAGAAGCTTACGCTTGCTAGTATAAACAAAATCATTTTAAAATATGCATTAAAATATGCGATCACAAAGTTTTGCAGCTGAACGATGTATCATTTGCTTCGAAGTGTTACTGCTATTATTTTCCTATAATTCCTTTAAAAAAAGCTGTACGCCTTGTTGATATGCTCCAAAACTGGTAATTTTGTTTTTCGTACACCAATATTGAAAAAGCTGCTTTTCGGTACAGTTTATTAATTAGAAAGTTACACTTTGCGGTATTCGTACGGCAAAGTAGTACGTAGCCGTACGAATTTTACTTTGCCGTACAAATACCGCAAAGTGTAACTTTCTAATTAATACATTTTACGCCAAATTCAGATGAGATAATAATAGTTATTTACATTACAAGTGCGGTAGGTCGCAAGCGCTGTAAAATGCCTAACGCACCGAGTATTGTATTAAATTTTTTGCCGACATTTATTTTTTTAACATTTTCTATAAATTCATGGTTTCGCTTTCGAATATCAAGCCATCAACAAAGCTGACATCAGTAAATGTTGTAGTTGACACTTTGAAACGTCAAATTCAAAGTCGTAAATATCAATTTTCGTTATTTCTCCTAAACGCAAATGAACGATAAAATACGTAACTAGCGTTTCTGCTAACACCCGTTATTACTACAAAGCAACTTTCTGTTTAAGGGGATCTGAAAGCTAAAAATGTTTAGACATTTTACCGCACCGCGGTGCGACAAAGCACCGACTAACAGTAAAATCGTAGTTACGGTGGACGTCAACTGTGCAAGAATGTGATGTTTACATGTCACGAGGCCAAACATGTATTATTCCGTTTTGTATGCTAGTATATGAAAAAATATTATACGAAACTCGTATAAAAGTGGCTTTTCCACACTCGTCTCAAAATTCCGGAATCGGCCTAACGTCCTCTTCCGGAAACGTCTCACTCGTACTGAAAAGCTCCACTTTCTATACTTGTAACGTAAATTACTATTGAATGCATTTAGATAGAAGTAAAAAATTATTATATAATCGTGAAAATAGTACGTAGCACTCTATATAAATTTTACATAATTATTCACAACTATATACCACGTGTACGACGTCGCTTTCGGAAATTGACCTAAAGAAAACTGACCGAAAATAATTGACCGAAACGCAATTCATCCAGACAGCAATTGATCGAAATACAATTGACCGAAAATGTAATGTATCGATACCCGATTGATAGCGAATGAATAATTGTTGGAACTAAAATATGTCAAGCGACTTATATCCACAGTTTTCTCAGCTTTAGCACTTACAGTATAATGCTGGCATATTCAAAAGGCGGTAAGAGATTTCTTTGTCGTTTTATTATTTATTTTTTATATATCTTTTTTATTATTTTTTGTTTTTATTTTTATTTTCTTGTTTTTTTTAATCTTTCATTTTCATTCATTAAATCAAAAGCGTGTGTTATAAACTATTCTCGTAAAAGGTTTTGATATTGCACATGTTGTAATTGGCAAAAATCCTGGTTCTTTCAGCATAGTCTCTGTATTTCTTGCAGGAATGAGAACCTTCTTGGTCACTTACATAATTTTGCATTTGGAGACTCCGTAAACTTTGTTCCCTCTGAATAGCTTCTGTAAATTTCCAAATGTTCAGGCAATAAGCCAAAATTTGGTGCTCAATCCTCGATACCTGGCTTCAAGTGAATTGTTAGTTTTAGGCAATTGCTGAATGTTAAATGACCGGTTTTAATTCGAACAATTATTTGATCGCTGAATGGCATACCGATAAATTATATTTTCAATCAATTATATGTCAGCGCATTATATTTCGATCAACTGTTGTTTTGATCATAAATGTCAGTAAAATTTTCTTCAGTCAATTGTTGTTGGCTAATTAGCATGGAAAATCTAGCAAACGTCGGTCTTTATTTCAATGGTTCTGTGTAATGACTCTAATTGACTAATTAAATTTCTTCATACTTACAATCGTAGGAAAAATCTTGTATCCAACACCAGCGAAACATGTAAGCGTTCGTTCGATTTCCGACTTTCGAACTCACTCCTAGTATTTAATTTTTAGCTCTAGATACATAAATAACTATTTTCTACGTTAACGTGTTACATTAAAAATAAACAGTTGCAGGTATACAAATTTAAAGGAGCTTAACTTGAATCTAACTGTGAGATTAAAAATAAAATCACATTTTGAATGCAAATACTATCAGATTGTCTTCCCTACAAGTTTTATTAGATAGGCATAAATACAAACTTACACTGTTGGTATGTAATAATCTTCAAATTTCTTATCCTTATACACGATCAGCATGCAGGTTTTCCCGGTGTCACCATCTC
>CALNHX010011055.1:0-35093 GCA_940337035.1 Agriotes lineatus
TATTCTCGATATTGTGTTACCATAAATTTTCGCTTTACTGTATGTTCGATATTTTTCGAATTGCGTCCGGATATTGCGCATTTTTGATACGCCGCCGTTGCACATTGTTGAACGTTCGCGACTCGAAAATTTGGCATCTTGTTCCGGCATTCGATCGAATAAGGTCGTGGCAGTTTTTGGCGCTGTTCGAGGTCGCAATTTTGGAGAAGGTGCTTATTGTTGTCTAGGCACTTTCACCCTTTAGTTAGGGGATTTGTACGCGTCTCGACATTCCTCCGTATGTGAAGCTGGAGATACTGCCTGGTGCAGACTTTTTTTTTGACGTCAAAACCTTCCGAGCGAAACATTTGGGGAATTTAGTGTAAGTAGGACCGTTTTCAGCCCCTTTTCGATTGCCCGCTAACGTTTATTTCAATAATGTAGTCTCCACCACGTACTGGGCCCCAACTACGTTTCGAATATCACGTACTGGACCCCAAATACATTTCGATCACCACGTGATGGGTCTCCAATAAAACTTCGGAAACCCCGACTTGCAGCCCGTTGCGATCTGCGATAGCGTATCTCGGCGCGCTTACTTGACGAGCTACCGTCCTTCCTGGTTCGGTCATCAAGTCTACAGAAGCCCACTCCTGCGATGCTCTTCGCGCTAAGACAGCTTCGAATCAGCCTAAGGTAACCTTACTGCTTTAGTAATTTGTGCTTCTGTTGGCCGGCAATCGAGCCTGGCTGTACGCGTGTGTACGGCTCAATCGACGAAAGACTGCCCAAAAGTATTTTGCTTCTAAATTGAGATTAGCGCGATATACTAGCGCAAGATATTGAGGTCATGGTCTGGACGCATCACTGTGATTGCGAATTTAATTTGTAAAGTAAGAGGCTTCCCCTCGCCGTAGTTCCACTTTAACTACGAATTGTGCTATTTAATTGTTACATGTACCACGTTATAGAAATTCCTGAGGCGGTTGCCCGCTTGTAATTTACAATTTTATATTAACGTCACTCTCCGGGAGCCCGCAGGAATTTCCATTATTTTTATGATTTGGTGTTTTAATTGGCCACCCCATTCTGTAAACAAGGATCCTTGGGGCATTTATATGCATATACATCGGCCCTAAACTTTTACTTACATGTATTGTATGTGTGTGGCCGGCTTTACGAGTGAATAAAACGGATTTGTCATTTGATTACACTTGATTGTTTGACTTCAGTTTTGCGCCGTTTTATTAATTTCTCAGTGTTCCAATTTAGCTGGAGCGTAATCTAGGAATCGCTGAATTAGGGGGTTAAAACTTAATTGTTTGTTATCTAAATTGGTGGCGCCATTTCCCCCATCTAATGAACCCACGGCCGTCTTCGGCTGCAGCTGATCGGCGACCCCTAATTAGCGATTGGTAGTGACTCGCCTAGGCATTGGCTGAGTGAGGCAATTGGGTGCTTTGAATGCTGCTCCGATTCGTTGAGCAATTAACGTAAGTATTATTCTACCACCCCCCCCCCTTTTTTGTGCTTATAAGGGATAACAAATATTAATAAACATATATGGAAATACTTCTTTTTTGTATTACAGACATAACACTTTCAAAGAAGACCGAGAAAACATTTAAGATTAACATCGCTCTGGATTGCAGTTCAGATTGGATTTCAAGGTCAGGTTTAATGCAATCTTTGATTATCGTATAATTTTTTACATATAATTTATACCATGCGGTCAGACAGTAAAGTAATCCTTTTATTGCGAGGTCCTTGATCGTTTGAGAAAAAGAGTTTTCATGTACGACCTGACAGCGCCTCTTCTTGGATACGCCACGATCACTACCTCATTGTCAATTAGAGAATTTTAACATTAAAAATGTTTAGGGCGAACTTTCTGGAGAGGTTGTGAAAATGTAAGATTCGAGGGGGCGAAAATATGGTGGTTAAAACGATTTTTTGGACACAAAAGCGTTCGGCCCTGTTGCATCGCATACTTTTTGAAAGATCCAAATGTGATTTGGGGCTAGTTGGAAAGAGAATGAACCAACGCTCATAGTACTGGCTGGTTTTTGGGGTCTGTGATGCACGGAGGCGAAGTTACAGGGGTAGAAAGCTGAGGTGTATTTGTAGCAAATTGGATGTTCGCATAAACAGGGAGAAAAAAAAAATGTCAAATTTTGTATGTGAATGAATCCGTGGGTTTTCAGGTGGATTTAGGGGTTGAAAAATGGGGAAAGTCGTTATAATTATCAGAAAAACTTTAAAATGAATATTTGTGTGAAATTCGCTGTTTGGAGACTATACTGGTCGATTGTATTTTTTAAGAGAGTTCGGAAAATTTGAAATTTGCAAGTAAATAGTAAAAGTGTCGAATTGTATTTTCCTCTAACATGTATAATATTTCGTGGGTTAAGGTCAGTGCCGCCCTGCACTTGTTCGCAGAATGGTAGTGGCCACTGGCAGGGTTGAGATGTTAGTGTCAGCTGTTTGTATTAAAACTTAACGCGGGATTGTAATAGAAACATTTGATGAAGACCTTAAAAATATAAATACATCTACATATTTATATGTACGAGAAATCCAAAGGTACTTAGTTTAGACAATGTAAAAGCTCCCCAAACAACAAATATTTTTAAAATATATGTAATAAACAATTAACACAAAACTAAAGATACATATCGACCAAACAACTTAAAGGTCTATTTACATCTAATCCCTTTTTCACACTGCCCCGTTCCTCCTAATAAAATCATCTTCACTCCAGTTCGTATATTTGCTATTAAAGCACATATCATGAGTAAACAAAATAAACTATGAACAATAATATGTGGAGCCGCCGATCGGATGGTTTGTAATTCTCAGAACTCCTCCAAAATAGCTATAAATGTAATATCGAATTCAACATCTTTATCTAATTGCAAATTAATGTTAAAGTGTACAAAATGCTGAAAAGGTTCGAAACCGTAGTACGTATTATTTATTAATGATCTGCTATGCAGTACAACTTCGCAGAAATGTTTCGCGTGGCGTATAATAAACAATAATAATACAGATGTAAACAATTTTTAAAAAAATATTTCTATCCCTTGTAAATTATTTAGATTTTGCAAATTTTATGCCAGACTTGATAATTAGCAAAAATCATTTTCAATGCATTAACGAAGGTTGGTAAATTGCAACTTCTATAATTTTTGCAAAAAACCAGAGTACAGTACCTCCACATCGACTTTTCAGTTCAGATCTAACTCCCTGCGACTATATTTTATTCCCGAAAATAAAACGGGAGCTAAAAGGTGCGCATTATCGAACAAGAGAAAACGTCCAAAAAACTAAAATTTAGGTTATAAATAGCAGCCTATTCAACATAACTACTAGAATTGTTACTAAGAATCGAGAAACTTTTGGTGACGTTGTGTACATTTCCAGGGGGTATTTTGAAAGAGATACATGTAAATTAATTGAACAAAAAAAATCTTTAATATTTCTCACTACTTTTGAGACATACTTTGTATATAGGTCGTTTATAAAGCAAAACAAAAAAGTTAAAAATATGGGTACAGCCTTAACTTTTAAAATCTTAAATTTTTGCCACGAAATTAAGCTGTTTTTTTAAATTAGAATTTATACCATCTCAACAATGTACAGTCGCGGAATTAAAAATCCGGACATTGAAAATGATTCAGTGTATATCTTACTTTACTTTACTTATCACGTTACCTGTTGAAATTAGCCAAAGTCAAAATAATTACTCGTATATGACAGCATGCCTCATTGTTTAACTGTCAGTTGCTAACCTAGAAACGCAAAGCCCAATTTACATTACCCAAAAATTGCAAAAATCCTCTATAAGACTCGTCCGGATTTTTAATTCCGCGACTGTACAATGCTATACAAGGCAGTGTTTGAATTGGGTGTTTGATCTTTCCAGTGAAAGGTGAATCAATCATACGCGTCTTAAACATCTATGTGCGTCCGTTGTGCCACCTTCAAGTCACGTACTTGTATATGTTTTGTGTAGTCTTCCTCCTCTATCTGATAGTTTCACTACAATTTTTTTTTCTGAATAGTTACTTTAATTTAGAAGCTATTCCCTCTCTTACAAAAATTTTAGTTGGGTGAACGGTTTAGCCACAAAAAAATATTTTTTTAATTCCTACAAGCCTAGTGTTAAGTTACAATTACAGTGGAAAAAGTCCGAAAAACATATTACAATTACTGATTCAGGCTTGTAGGGATTTAGAGAATATTTGTTTATGGCTAAACCGTTTACCCAACAAAAATTTTGTAAGAGAGAAAATAGCATCTAAATTAAAGCAACTATTCAGATAGAAAAATTGGTAGTGATTATACAGGGGGTGAAAAATATAAATGGATAATTTATTGTGACAAAGTTTTTAAACACCCTGTTATTTTCGAAATTAGGGTTTATTCTTCAAAAAGCTGTGGTTTACTGGTACCAACGCATGGCCAAAAAATGAATAAAATCTATCAAAGATTTTTCGACTTATTTGAAAACATTTAAAAATCACCCTCTAGCGGCTAAACTAAGCAACTTTGTATATAGGTAAGTTGAGCTAAATCATCATATTTTTGCTCCAGGAATATGTGGTTAACGGATTGACCTCCTTTTTAAGGACACCTTGTATATATGGATCAAGTAACATTATATACTCGTACTAACTAGTAACAAGTTACTCAGTACATAATTTTGCAAAATTGTATTTAATGCATCGAGTATTTAGAGAATACAAAAGTTAAAATTATCATGACCTTGGAAATATTATCTACAAACCCTACCCAGTGATTATGAATGCCACATATTTTAATAACCTGTGACCTGCTTTCTGTCTTACACCAATGCCGAAATCAGGCGAGTTGTAGATAAGCTGCTTTTCATTTACTATTAAACACAGCGGTAATATGTAATACAACTCATTATTGCTTTGGAGTTTTAAACCATTACTATGTTGTTAATGTACAGTAATCAGATGTTACCATAATTAAAAATTATTTTGCATTTTGTTTGCAATTAGATTTGGGTTTTAATGTTGATGGCGAAAGACTGCATTTAGCTTATGCAATAGTTGTTGAATTTAAATAACAGAATATGATATTGCCTGTATTTTAATTTAACTACATTTAAATTAAATGTGATATTGCCTGTAAGTTAATTTAACTACATTTAATTTCTCCAAAGTAAATCATTTAGTCGAAATTTGTTGCTAAAAAGATATAGACTCAGTTCGCTAAATTAGTTTTTATGAATACAATTCAGATATTCACGAAATCCTAGGATTTTTTAGGTTAACTAACATATCTACAGGAAGCCACTCTGGTTCAAGAAACCATGGCATTTTGGTTTTAAATTTTTCCATTGTTCATGGTTAGACAAACATGCACATTATTATACAGGGTAGCTCAAAACAGTTGACGAAAGAGCTTTTTTAAATTCTGAATTTCAGTATGCTAAAATTTAGCATCTTTTGCATATATCTTAATTTCCAAAACAGTGAATTTTAAACCTAAACAACGTTGATTAGCATTTCAACGCAAAATGTTTAAGTTGCCTAAATATACTGCTCCACAAATGAACTGGACCATTTGCATATATTGGTGCAATTTGAAAAAATATTTTCCAAAAGGGCAGTCATGATTGTGTCACTATAAAAAGTATATCTCTTCATAATTTGGTTTAAACAAAACGAAGTCCATTAATAAAATATTATCAAAAAAAATTTTGAATTTTGCCCAAATGTTGATAGCACATTGCATACAAAGTATGCCAAATTGTTGCCAAACATTTTTAAACGTTCCGAAGAGACTCAAAGAACTATTAATTAACCTTTTTTTTGTGATTCCTCTAATTTTTGTGAAATATAGTTTTTTTATAATTTTATGAATATGATTGTGTTAATTCTTCAATTGATATTTGAGGATAGTGCAATTAAATATGCTTAATATGAGTATACTATAAAACAAAAGCTTTTATATATATATTTTATGACGTAATGTAATAAATACAATGTTTATGGGTGGTTCAGTTCATTTGTGGAGCAGTATATAAAGCATTTAATTCAAAAGTGTAAGTCTGATTTGCCGCACTTTTTTTAGCCATCCTGTATAATTCAAGATAATTTACTAATGTGCATCACTTTAGTACCTATAACATTTGAATAAGCAAATTTCATAAAACTTTCACACTTTTAGAAATATTTTGCACCGCCATATCATGGCCCGACCCGGTACAGATAATACAGTAAAATTAGGCTATGATATTGCAAATTCTTGTTTAATATCATTTACGAAGTGCGTGTAATAAACCTTTTTATCATCGCTTTTATCTACAAATATATATTGCGAGAATGCTGCACATACATATTCTGTTCTTTAGCAAAGTTATTGCCGTTCAGTAAGGTCAACTTCATCAAGGTATGTAATTAGTAATGTAGTTTTCAATAAGTAACATTCACTTATTATTCCGGTTTATGCTAACTCATATTTTAATTGCAAACCTATTAACATTATTTAGACTAAAATATAATTAATCCCTTAAATAAAATTGAACTGATTTCACTATAATCTAAGTTATACGCAACAGTAATAACTATGCATAAGTATTCTACTCAGGCACAAAGGGGTAGTAATGGGCTGCATTATTATCATTAACGTAAATGTTATTTTAAGGTAATTATAAAAATTTGGCGAAGCACAGCCGTATTATAGTATTTTTTCAACATGGCTCAGAGCAGACAATGACCTTACATTTTTGTAAAAGTGTAGATAGAAATTTAGTTATAAATCAGTTTTTGATGTTGGTTAGAAATGATGTTAGCAAGGAAATTTTCGCCTTATTTTCATAAAATTGTTAAACTTACGACAGCAATAATGAATCGCTTGTTAAGTTTTTTTGGTTAGCTTTTTTTTTCATGTTGAAGGTATGTTTTACTTGTAAATATGGTGCAGTGTTCAAACAGCTGTCAAAAGTGACGTTGGTGGAATATTTAAGGTTAGGTTAGTACACTAAAAATATATTAGAAGTCACGGCCTGCTTTGAATCATGTTGAAAAAAGATATAGATATTTATGCATTAAGGGAGATATGAATATGTTTTTTCCCTGAGGTAAAAAACATGTATATCTCCCGTGGTGCATACAATATTTTATTCGCAATCACATTGTAATGTGTCAATTTCATGACATGATAACAGCTGGGAACTAGATGATTACTAGAAACTAGCCAGGAAATTATTACATACCCCGAAAAATATTACATACCTGAAGAGTGGGGTGTTTCCATGGTAACAAAACATTGAGTGGGTTGTTTTCATGGTAACAAAAATATTAGCTACATCAAGATATCTATTATTCAGAATTCAATTGTAGTTATTTTTAAAATTAGATGATTGCAAATAAAATAGTATACATACCACGATGGAAAGTTTCATCCCTGTCTCGAGATAAAGTTAACCTCGACGCTACGCGTCTCGGTAAACTACCTAATCTCTCGACAGTAATGAAACACTTCCCACCTCGGTATGTAATATACTATTATCTACTAGCATATTCGTAAAATAGTATGAAATTTCAAAATGTCATAATGACATTTAAAATTAGAATATGTAAGTAATATCAAGGATTGCCTCATTGTATGGTTGCTAAGACGTTAATTGTAGTTGCATTGTTACCATGAGTTTAAGGGAGAAATAATTTGACAAGTCTCTTGGGAGTTATGAGAAGCTTTTCATATTTTGTTTCTATGACGAAAATGTACAATATCATCTTGCTAGTAGATAAAAGACTTTTTGTACTCATGACTTCAAAATTCATATTTCCCGATGCGCCAAAAGTTACCTTTCTCTCACTGCGCTGCTTTTTACTTTCCAACAAAAACTAGGGCAATTGTGCGACAAGGATAGATATAAAAAATCACTAATGGCGGTACTTTACACTTTATTATGTTGATCTACGAAAAAAGTTAACATGTGCGTAAGGTATATAGAAAAGTTTAGTGATTTGTGCTGTCAACTCAATAAAGTAGTAAAACACTAAATAATATATTTTTTTAATTTTCTAGAATATTTTCAATTATTCGTTACAAAAAACAATGTACCTAACCCTTTTGGGAAGAATTTTCACGAATTCGCACTACATCCAGCACTACCTACGGTCGTGATGCAAACAAAGTGCTCATTCGGGAAAATTACCTTCCCGAACTTGTTAGGTAAATAACTATTAGCACTTATGGCAAATTAAAAGTTATTCGGTTTTCTACTTTTATTACCATATTTCCATGTACTGATATTATTGATGCTTATCAAAACAATATGTTTATCTTCATATTTTGTTGCCGTAACTTGACTTCATGCACTATTTCTAAATGTAATATATAACATTTTCAGATGAAGGTCTTGGGCATTCAATTTGCTCCTCTCAACATTCCCATAGAGAGACGCATTCAAACATTTGCAACAGGCGCTGCTGTTCAGACTATGACGCTGGGAGGCCCAGCAGGATGTGTCATCATTTTGTTAGTTTTTCTCTGTGGATATTGGTTAATTCCTTTGTTGTATTTAGCATGGATATGGCTAGTGGACAAAAACATTTCCTCGCGAGGAGGTCGCCGTGTAGAATGGGCACGCAACTGGATCTGGTGGAAGTACTTGAGAGATTACTTTCCGATCAATATAAAAGTCGAAAGTGGCGTCGATTTAGATCCCAAGAAGAACTATCTGTTCTGCTCGTTTCCCCATGGGTTGATAGCTACGGGAGTATATACAGCACTAGGAACAAGTGCGTGTGGTTTTCAGAAGCATTTTCCATATCACAAATCACATGTTTTAACATTGAAGCAGAATTTCACTATGCCCCTGTTTCGTGACCTTATTTTGGCAGTAGGAATGTGTTGTGCTTCGGCAAAATCTATAAACTGGCTAATGAGAGACCCCAAAGGTGGCAACGTAGCAGTTCTTGTGGTTGGAGGTGCAGCAGAATCGTTTTATTGTCGACCGGGCCGCTATGAACTAGTAGTGAAAAATCGTAAAGGCTTTGTACGATTGGCTCTTAAAAATGGGTCTCCACTTGTGCCGGTGTTTTCATTTGGGGAAACCGATATTTACGACCAAGTAGATAATCCAGAAGGCTCGTTCTTACGTCGCTTCCAAGAGTTTATGAAGAAGACTACCGGAGTGGCTCCTATTATACCAATAGGTCGAGGCTATTTTCAATACTCCTTCGGTATGATACCGAGACGGAAGCCTATCACTGTTCTAAGTAAGTATTTATTGCGTAGACATACAATTTAAATAACAAGTTTCTTTCTTTAAGTTGGAAAACCATTGGAAGTTGAGAAAATAGATGATCCGTCGCAGGATCAAGTAGATGACGTCCATGAAAAATTCATGAAACGACTTTCGGATATGTTTGAAAAACACAAACATAAGTACGTGGAAAAACCCGAAGACACAGTGCTTGTTTTTGTGTAGATCGTAAGTATAAGTGACCATTTCTATAATAAGACAATGGGAAAATGTAAACTTAATTTCGACTTACAATAGGTTCAACAATAACAAACATATAAAAATAATTCTGCCACAATGTTGAAACGTGATATACTTTACTGTAGGGTTTTTGTAAAACGGCTACTTTTAAATACGTATATTAAAATGTATATTATGTATAACATTAACGATAGGGCGACAAAATAACCAAGTTCGGGTTTTGAGATTAAAAACGTATTGAAAACCGACAATTTAAAATGTATAGTTGTACTGTAAGGAGCTAAAAACTATTTACTAATCTTTACCCACCTACAGTTCTCGATTTTTCTTATGCGACATCGAATATAGTTCTATAATTTAGAACCCCTATTACATCAAATACACTCCGCAAAAAAATTATGGAATCACGTAGGTTATCCTTGTAAAAACGTTTCTATAGTGTCAGTTTGTGTCCATTTTGTTAAATAATAAAGCATCGACTTAAAATAAATGTATGTCACAATTACTTAAGCCTTAGATATTCTATATCCCCTCATTATTTGACAAAAATTGGTAAGTTTGAAACTTGGTTTTTTTCCTTTACCATTTATCACGTGTTTTTCATGAAGGACTTTCTTGCTTTGCTAATTAAAATGAACATTGGTCCTCCAGTTCGTCTTGTACGTAACTTAAGGCTCGAAGAAATCGTCTGAGCCATTTCTTTAATTCAAGATGGTAGAAGTAAAAGATATCTGGCCAGAGTGATAGGTGTGCAACAATCGACGATTTCAAAAATCGTACGTAGATACAGGGAAACTGGGGAATACAATAGAAGGCCAGGGCAAGGACGGAAGAGAGCAACTACGGCCTTAGATGATCGTTTTTTAAGAATTTCTGCCTTGCGAACCAGGCATTGCACGGCAAGGTGGCTTAAAAATGAACTGAGTAATGTTCGAAATGTAAACATTACACCACAAACGGAAAGAAACCGACTTCGAGAAGAGGGAATACGTGCCAGAGTACCGGCCAAAGGACCTATACTCACCAGAGAACACCGAACTCGAAGATTGCAATTTGCGAGAGATCATATTGATTGGATCGTTCAAGATTGGGCTAACGTGTTGTTCACGGATGAGTCTAGGTATTGTCTATTCTCGTCAGACAGACGTATGCCGGTGTATCGAAGAGACGGCGAACGCTATAGCCAGTGCAACTTCAAGAACACCGCAAATTTCGGAGGTGGATCGATCATGATATGGGGTGGCATATCTTTGGAGGCTAAAACGGACCTAGTGGTCATTCGCAATGGCTCCATGACTGCAGACAGGTACATAAGGCATGCTTTAGAGCCACATGTGGTCCCATTTGTCCCTTTCATAGGCCTAGATTTTCTGTTAATGCACGACAATGCGAGGCCGCACGTAGCTAATATTGTTCAAGATTACTTAAATGAGGTCGGCATTTGTGTCTTGGACTGGCCAGCAAAAAGTCCAGATATGAATCCAATAGAGCATGTCTGGGACCGCATCGGGTGGGCACTAAAAAACAAAGATGTTCCACCAACTACGCTGGATGAGCTAGAAGCAGCTGTTATTACAGAATGGAACCAGATAGGCCAAGATTACATCAGGAGCCTTATCGAGTCTTTGCCTAGGCGAATACAAGCAGTGATAGCTGCTAGAGGCGGAAATACCCGTTATTAGATAAATTTTTTAAATTAACTTTGTTGTTCTTAATTTTCCTCTTTGTTATGTTTACAACACTATGTTGTGTTCTTTGTTTTTTTTCTTCGCAGTTTACTTTTTGGTCAATATTTAGTAATAAAACTTAAAATTTGGAAGAAATAAAGAGTTCTTACAAAAAAGAACAGGTGATTCCATAATTTTTTTGCGGAGTGTATTTACTTCTAATCTAATGTCTCTGAATTTTCTCATTAAACTTTCCAACAAAGTTCAGTAGTGTCGTAAATTTGAGTTTGATAATTTTCAGTAGATCTAAATTTTTTTAACCTAAACACTGCTAATGCGGTAGAAGAGAAAGGATTAAGTAAGTTAGTTTTTTATCTACTCAATTTGAATTGGTCTTGTAACAACTAATTTAATTTTATATGTTTATTATCTAAGTTATTACTATTTCCTACATTTGTTTTAGTATTCGCGTGAGCTGTTGTGCAAATAATACTTTATTATTAGGTGTTATCAACCAAGACGTACCAAAAATGGTATTAAATATCAATTAAAGAATTAAGTAGTTCTATTTTACAAAATTTTAATAAAGTTAATGTAATTAAAAATGTCAACTCGACCTGAATAACAAATGGCAATTATATATTATATATATTATATATTCTTCTATATGCTCATATTGTTGATTTTAATTTGAATTGAGGTAACGTTATTATAGCAATTTTGCTAAATGGAGAAGTAGAAAAATCTGTGATATCCTCTATATAAGACTAAATTTTTCATTATACACAATCGTTAAGGAAAATAGGTCTAAAAACGATATATTTATATTTTCTTTAGCCTGCAGTTTATTTGTTAATTTTTGTCTGATTAGTTATTCTATGTAAGATGTATTTAAATTAGAATGGTATAGTACATCGGTTTCCAAACTTTTCAACGTAGGTACCACAATTCCCATTTCTGACAGATTGGGGTACCACTTAGTCTCCAACCAAACGCTTTTCTTATAGATATTCAACGTTTTGGAATACGATTGCGTACCACCCGGGCGAGTTCCGCGTACCATCGGTTTGGGAACCGCTGGTATAGTATCTATGTTTCAGTGTACTGTAAAATCAGCTACAACGCATAGTGTAATTATTTCTATAGTAATAAATAAATTTTCTTAAATGTATTTTTAATTGTATAGTCAATTTGTTTGCTTTATGATTCAGGGTAGGTTCGTATTTTAATTATTTTAGCAGTGGGCCGTGTTTGACAACGTTGCACCATCGCATTCTCTCATTCTTATAATGAAAGACGAGGACGTCCGACGTACTATTGCGATTAGGCGAGGTTCTCGAACATAGCCCAGTTTAGTTACCATGCAGTCGTTTTATATGTACTAGGGATGTTCCGAATATACAAAAATTAGTATTCGCGAATACGAATAGCGAATACAAATACTCTTATGAATATTCGCGAATACGAATACGAATACGAATACATGACCTTGAGTGAATAATATCAACATCAACATCATTTTTGTACGCGCTGCAAATTTTAGGAATAGTATGGAAAATAGTTTTGTTTTTTGTTTAATGTTATAGAATAGTTAATATTTTAAAAAATGTTTTATTTAATGTATGAATACCTGTTTTATATTTTTATTAAAATTCTTATCTATATTTCTATAATTTTAATGTCAAGTACTCGTATAATATTTGTGTTAATTTTGGCGAATACGATTACGAATACAAATATTTAAAATATAGCGAATATTCACGAATACGAATACGAATACGAGTATTCGGAACATCCCTAATATGTACACTAAAAAGTGACTGTAGTTACAAAATATATCTAATGTCAAAATCAAGTTCGCTGGAATTGTTAAGTTCACTTCGGTAAAGATCACTAACGCATACTAAAATTCCACGAAGAAGCAATGTTATTAACAGTAAAACTGAAGAAACTGTAAAACGTTGTTTTACTAATTTAAAAGACCTCTATGGTTATTTAAGTAAAACAGGCATCATTGGAAGAATTGCTCAAATATTTGATGTAAGTATTAAGAATTAAAGAGATAATAATTTTCTAATAATCTTTTATAATGCTAGATTTCAAATGCAACTGTGTTTAATATTTTAAATAAAGCAAATTCACAATTCCAGCAAATCGCGAGTAGAAGCATGAATCAGGAAAGGTAATCTGTAATAGAAATATAGTTTCAGTAAGAATATTAAGAAAAATTAGGGATTGTAACAAGTACTTTACCACGTATTAAAAAATCTGTAAAGGGGTTTACACGGAACTTCCCTAGCGAGGACTCAATTTGCAAATTTAAAAAAAATTTTATTCCGCTGGAGTTTAAACTCCGCCGCATCTGCGTAGCGATTGCAACCGCATCGATAAGTTGTACTGCGCCATCCAGCCTTATCGAAATGAGTGCAGTACGCGCCTCTATTTAACGGAACGGTCTTATTGTTGAAACGTTTCGACTCTTTTGTGGCATTATCCTGTATCTGTTGAGGCCTATTTTCGGTAATTGTAAAGCCTGACCTATGTGAAAATTATTACTTCCATTTATTTCAAAGTTAACGCAAAAATAATCAAAACTTAATTTTTTAAGGTGCTGACCCTGTATATACTTGTCTGAAATTTTTTCAGTTTCATGCCAGGTAAATATATAATCTGCATGCAAAATATCGTCCTCATCCAACAAATAGTTTTTGAGTTTTACCGCCAACAGACAGACAGACAGGCAGACAGTCAGACAGACAGACAGACAGACGCAATTAAGAAAACCTGTTTTTCGTCATCTAGAGACCCTGAAACGTGAAGATCTGAAGAAATCCCGGAAGGTGATTTTTTCGCGATTACAATACTTCCTTCGTCTTTTAGTCGAGGAAAGTGAAAAAAATGGGTTACAAGTACAACATGGTGAACGGAAGAAAACTATTATGTGAGAGCTAACTCCTCATTTCGGCGAGGATTTCTTTCGTAAGAAAATATTTGCAATTTCGAAAGCCCAGTGAAAAAAAGTATTTTCGTGTTTTTGGATGAAACTTCGATATTTAGATGTACTGTTTTGCATGCAGGATAGACATCAAGATTTTACCAGGATATGACTTCCTGTTAGACTCGAACAATAATATAATAAAAATTAAATAAATCTTCTTAAAATAAAGCAATACTTTTAATATAAAATTTTCAGTAATTTTACACCTTATTCAGTATAACAACAGGTGAGCAAATGAAAACAAGATCAAACTTGGCTTTTTAAAAATTAAGTCATTATTCCTTTTAAATATGACAGTTATTATAATAGCATACAAGTCAAGTTGTTTAAATTATCAAATTTTAAATTGCAAATGTAGTTCTTATGACTTAATATGTAATTATTGATGTGGCAGATGTAACATTGTTTAAGTGTTAATTTTCAATTAAAAGTTTGACGTGACAATCAGTGACAGTTATGCAATGGTTTAGGTTATGTATGTGTATTATATTCTAAAACATTAAAATCACGTAAATCAATAATCGAAATATGTTTCAATTTTCAAAGCCAATATTGATTTCACTTTCGTTTGTAATATACTTTGGATGAAACTACGATATTTCGAATTTTAACCACTTTGCAGTGTGTGAGTGGACCTACGACACAGGCTTGAAAAACATTTCATCAAAAGTTAGTGCGGAGGGAAAGATATGTACTATTTTGCAGGCAGGATGGACATCAAAATATACTAGGATGTAGCTTCCTGTTAGACTTCGACAATAATATAATAATAATTTAATAATAAATAAACGTTCTTGAAATAAAGCAATACCTGTGTGAAATTTTCAGTAATTTTAACCTTTACTAAGTATAATTTACTGCTTAAAGTCAAACACATTGATAGTTACAATAGGTTTTTGACATTGCTAGTGCCTACTCTTTAGTAAAATAGATGAAATGAAAGAAATTCGAAAAAAGGCAGGTTGATTAAAAAAATAAAATTTGATGTTTTAAATCTATTAGATTATATTTTTCGTGCAAGTTATTGAGATAAGGGTAATAAAACCTAAATTAACCTATATTAGTTGAGCAGGAAACTGAAAATAAACAGAAACCATCGGACATGCGGTATAACGAGCGGTCATGATAACCTACAAAATGAAATGTCATTTATCTACTTTGCGTTCGAACTGAGGCTATTACGATACGCGTTTGCCTATCGTAATAGACAAAAAGCGATGCTAGGTATAATAAAAATACTAAAAACGAAGTAATTAATTTTTTAACGTTGGTAACCATAGGTACTTCGCTGCGTGTACATATCGAACTGTCAATAGCCGCCTTTATTGCACCGCACAAATGTTGCCAACTGTCGCGAAATTACCTAGATTTTATTTTTTTGTTTAAAAAAAGTGAGAAAGTAGATAAAATACTGTATGATAACTCGTTTATAAGGCCTTTTGTCGTGCTTACTCCTTTAGGGCACTCCTCGCTTCGCTCGTCGTACCCTACACCCGTGCGTGCTACAAAATGCTTCTTATAATACTCGTATCATAATATACTATTATTACCCCAAAATTGCATTTTTAAGAATCGACATACGTAAAGTAACTAGATTATCATTTGACTCCGAATGGGTATAAATATGACTATAGGTTGCCTGGTTAAGAAAAAATATCAAAAGTGCGGAAAGCGAGGAAATGTCACTAGTGACGGCATAAAACGTGCAGTTTTGATTATCTTCTATTAGCGATTTTTAATGCGTCAATTGTCTTTCTCATATTTGGTATACAGACGTATGTCTATCCTTCATAGAAAGATCATTTTTAAAATATTTTATCTTCATCAGTGTTGTTATAGGCCCTTAACCAAATTAATTTTAGTATCGTTAAGAGCTTCATTACCGCACTCCTTTTGTATAAAGAAATACGTTGAACCAGAATTTATTGATGAAGATAAAATATTGAACAATGCACGTTTTGCTTATGGCAGTTAACGAGACCCGTTTGATTGCCGCAAAACTCGGCTCACCTCCTGGTTTTTGGCAATCAAACTCGTGTCGTTAAGATGCTCATAATCAAACTTGTATCGTTAATATCTATTATCTTACAGTAGCGCCTATTACCATACATTATACAACTGTTTTCAGTGACTAAAATGAAGTTTTATTCACAAGTGAGTTTTCATTATTTATACTACTGCATTGTTGGTAACACTGTCAAGCTATGTCAAATTCGCAATTTTTAGGTTAAGTTTTGCGTCAGTCTGTGTCAAATAACAAACAAAACTTATCCTACGAACCTCGAATTTGACATAGACTGACAATACACTTCAGTACTGTCAAACGTATACCACAAATCATAGGCGACTAATTATAAATTTATTTTGCGACATATTCTGACTGCGCAAACTATTTAGGCACAAGAATGGCTACTGTAAGATAAAACGTCGTATATCACACGTAAGCGAAATGCCATTATAAACTCGTGAGAAAATGTATCGCTCGTGCTGGGGCACTCGCGATTCAAAATTCTCACTCACAAATAATGATGCATTTCTCTCACTTATAATATAATCTACTATTATCTACTCTAGTGGGATAAGTAACTCATTACATCACTCATTTGACACTATCTCCGTTAGGTAATGAAGCTTATTACACCACTCAGTTATGTAATGACTTCATTACCTAACTGAGTGGTGTAATTGCTTCATTGCCTAACTGAAAGTGTCAAATGAATGACATACCAAATGACATTTGTCGCTAACGCTCGTTAGTCAAACGCGTCCTGTATTGCCACACAAATTGTTACTTTTACTCCTAATAACATAATATACAGACAGATCAATAACAAAACCAATTAGGGTAGGCTGTGATATGTGTTATACGTTTGGCAGTACTGAAGTGTATTGTCAGTCTATGTCAAATTCGAGATTAGTAGGTTAAGTTTTGTTTGTTGTTTGACACAGACTGGCGTAAAACTTAACCTGCAAATCTCGAATTTGACATAGACTGACAATGCACTTCAGTACTGCCAAACGTATAACACATATCACAGCCTACCCTAATTGGTTTTTTTATTGATCTGTTGTTACTATTAAACTACAGTATCTCGTATAAATATGAGAATTTAATTGGTGGAGTTTTGAGCCAACTGTCATATCTTAAAGTTAGAACATTGACTCAAGATTTTCGATTTGGTATGAGTTAACATGATTTTAGAAATGTTATTGGATTTTTCTAAGTTAGGTAGTGGGTTTTAAGTATAAAATGCAACAAAAAATATGTTTGAGACAAACATTGATCGTTAGCATTGATACTCACGTAATAAAATAGCATTACGCTCCCTCTGGTATGCATTTTAAATAAGTATATTCTCTTCCTAAATATAATTCCTAGAACGCCTTATAATCCCTGTACAAAAAATACAACTCTGCCTACGGCGGAGCTTTGGGATTATAATATTCATTAAAAAATCATCGATAATTAGGGTACTACTTATTATATTATTCCTGAAAACATTTGCCTTGCCCAGTAAGCGAAACTTTTACATTCGGATTACGAGTAGATACAATAGCCTTTTCTTTATTTCATGCAATAATTCATTGCTTTATTTAGCTGAAGCGGTTATGAATTTATTACGTTATACATACATATTACACTTAACAACACATTCTAATTTCTAATCGTTAATTATTAAACGACCTTGAATTATATAAATGCAATAAGTAGGAATAGTATCAAATTTGCATTTGAATTCTATTGTTAACTGATTCTTTAGACATGGTCAATGCATTATGTAGTGTGGTATCACCGTAGGTAGTTTAAGAAAACACAGAAAAAATTTAACCTTAATAAAATAGTTACCATTGAAACAAAAGCTGCTTATTACATAAGTTGCTCAAAATGATTTTCTCAAAAATACAAGATGTATTTTTAATCTCTATTATATGATGAGTATTTGATACAATAGTTCTATACCTATTTGGTTATATTTATTTCTGTATTTTTCTCTAGTTTGTAGTGGCCGAAATGCTTAAGCATGGCATTAGAACGTCACAAAAAAGTGTTAGTGAAAAACTAAAAGTTCCAAATTTCAATTTAAGAATGCTATCATAAAGCAGTTTTAGCGCTGATTGCAAATATCTCAAAATATACAGGGCATTCCATTTAAAAAACCAAAGTCGTGTATCACTGAGGAAAAATAGGAGGCCATGCTTAAGTTGGTTTACGTCAATTTGTAGATTGTTCACTGGCATTTAAAACAAAACCAAAGTTTTTTTCGATATCTCTATTATTAATGAAGTTATGAGCTGTCTAGCGATCTATAAATACCTTGTATATACACGTATACCGGGTGACCACGATAGTTGTTACCCCTCTAATTTTTCCCATGGTTTTCAAAATAAAAATTTCAAACTTTTAGGTAAAATGCACTTATAGGGTGAAATTTTTTAGTGTAAACAAACATTTAAAATCACTTCCGGTTTAACCGGAAGTGATAGCAACTTTTTTACTTTAAATAGAAAACTACCATTTTGATTCAATATTTGAAATGTGCCAAAAATTACATTTTTAATGACGTAGAAAACATTATCATTTATTTTAAAAATGGCCTCCTGAGTCACTTTATTAACAAATCTCAAAGATGGCCGTTAATTCGTTAAAAAACATAACTGTTAGTAAGTAGGCCATGGAAACGTTGAAATGGTTGGTGTCACGTTGTATAATAATGTCTAATTAATTTGTTAAAGAAACACGGATGAACTAACAAGTATTTTACGGACGACGATATTTTCCAATAAATAAACCGAAATTACTCGTTTTTTTTTCAAATAGCAACATATCTTTTATTTATTACCGTCAGGTAGCTTATTAAATCACCTTTTCAATTATGTGTAATAAGTCAGTGATTATGGTTAAAATGACAGCAAATGTAAATTTAAATCATTTAAGGGATACTTTTTAAATCTACCTATTTAATTTGCTTAAGTAAAAACGCGAGCCCTGAATATCAAATAAAATACCTATAAAATGGCAAATGCAGTATGCTTTGGAAACAAAATAATAATACTTTTTCTTTTATAAGACTGTCATTTTGAGTTTTTTGTGTTGCTTACAAAGTATTGTTTGTGTCTAAAATTGTTAATAAAAATGGTTGTTTATTCACAACATGAAAAAGTAGATATGCTTTTCATTTACGGCGAATGTAGAAGAAATGTTCATGCTGCTGAACGATTATATATCAAGAGATATCCCGAACGCGAGGGTCGACATCCTAGCAGGCAATATTTTTCTATTCTGGAAGCAAGGTTCAGAAATACTGAAGAACATATTGAAGAAGAACTTTTTATTATAAACGAAGAGACAGAAATTAGAGTACTGGCCTATGTAGAGGCTCATCCAACTGTTTCTGTAAGAGAACTGCCTGTAGAACGGTTGAACCGGAAGTGATTTTAAATGTTTGTTTACCCTAAAAAATGTCACCCTATAAGTGCATTTTACCGTAAAAGTTTGAAATTTTTATTTTGAAAACCATGGTAAAAACTAGGGGGGTAACAACTTTCGTGGTCACCCGGTATATAAGATTTACTTTCGCATAGTCATATATGATACACACACATATGATCATCTATGAAGCTCCAAAATTATGTGGAATATAACATTTTTATGCTCCGACAAAATGCGATTGGATTGTTTACCGTAACTCCCTTAATTTTGAAGCTACAACATTTAAACATGCCTAAACCCTGCATATTCAAAAAGTAAAGAGTTGAAGGGCTCGAGAGGGGTGGTCTGCGCACTATAATGCAAACTTCTAACATTTATATCTCCGTTATTTTTTATCCTACAAAAATAAAAAAAACTTAAAATTTTCGTTAAGAAAAAACCCACATTTTTGTACTAGATCATATTTTACGTTTTTTTTCAGTTTTAGTTATTTTGAAAATAAAGTATTTTTTAAGAAATTGGAAAAATACATTTTTCATTTTCATCATATTGTTTTCGAAAAATACGCATTCTAACCCTCCCATTTTTTGGATTACATGAGTAATACTAAAATAAAGTAATTTGTAAAGGAATAACGGTGAATATGAATTCTGGAAAATGGCTGGGGTTTTATCGCTCATATTTTTTTCAAAAATTCGAGTGGTCTACCGTTTTTGCATCGCAACTTTTAACAGTGCTCATTTTAAAGGTCTTTCAAATCTCTACAAAAAAATGATCCATAAGTTTTTCCCGAAAAATGCATCAGTTTTCCGTTATTTAACGTTGATTACTTCGAAGCAAGTTGTTGCAACAAAAAATCTTCTTCAGCGAGCCATAACTCACTTTATTTTGGACCCAGAGCATTTATAAACAAACAAATCTTTGTTTTTATAAGCTTCGGTTTTGGTCATTACAACTTATTTGATAGAACGCGAAGTTTTCGAGTTATTCGCGAAGAATCGTGCAAAAACATGCATTTTTAACACGAAAAATCTAAGTTTTCAATCGCGAATAACTCGAAAAATATCGCTCTATCAAAAAAACTTTATGGAACATTTTTTACTTAGAATTTATCCCTTTAGCAATTTCTGGGGTTAATTTGAGTGAACACATTTCCACCCCCAAGAAGGGGTGGCATCCACTCTCAGGGTAAAAGCGCATATCGGTGCTATGTCACTTTTGCTCCTTAAGCCATCCCTTAACTATTCATCAAATTTCACGTCAATCGGTCAAGGTTCAAAGAATTTGAAGAGGAAAACCTTCAACGACTGGACTATATTATTAAATGAAATGTACTTGTGTTCGTAGTTTAAAAAACACAACTAATAGGCATAATACGTAATTGTTTTCTATGATAATATTCCTATTAAAAGAAATTGAAAGTTTGTTTACAAAAACCCGAAAATAGTAAACCGTTGAATGAAGCCTTGGTACTTTTGCCAGTTTAGCACGGCATGTAGTGTAGTGCTTTATCACAGAGCAGAGGTATGTTACTGGCAGTGAATGATTGAAATTGAAGTGTGGGAATTGTTAGAATGGGACTAATATTCAACGAAAATTTTGCAATAAAATAGAACAAAGACACTACTTCATTTGTTAGCATTTGTTTAGCTGATTTTGTCATATATAGAGTGTGTCCAAGATAAGGAGAGCCAGTATGGAGATCTCGGTAATTGTAAGAGATACAAATTCGGTTAAATGGGAAGCAAATTAAAGGATAAACAAATTGACGCCTAGAAATCCTTGATATGATTTTTCGTTTTTGAATAAAAAAAACAAAATTTTCGGAGTTTCTATTTTACTTTTTTCTGGCGTTAATATTAAAGTTAGAGCGAAACTGACAAAACTTGTTTATAACAACTTTTTATGTACTTAAAGATTATGTTATCAATTTTTTATCCCACGTTTCGCCTTCAACTAACCATCATCAATTTAATTTTTTTAAATACGGTTCTGATTTCCTGATGCCAAATTTGTGAAGCCCTTTTTATTCTGAATTCAACGTTGTACCACACATTATGGTTTAATTACGTTTCTTTTTTGACCACCATCGAAAAACTTTTCGATACGGGCCTGTGTCCCAGAAATGCTCTAGGACACAGGTCCGTACTCAAAAATTTCTTGGTGGTGGTAAAAAAAGACTCGAAACGTAATTAAACCATAATATGTGGTACATTGTTGAATTCAGAATAAAAAGGGTTTCACAAATTTTGCAACAAAAAATTAAGACCATATTTAAAAAAATGAAGTTGATGGTTTCTCGAAAACGAAACGTCGGATAAAAAAATTGATAATGTAATTATTAAGTCCACTAGAAGTTGCTGTAAAGAAGTTTAATCAGTTTCGCTCTAACTTTAATATTAACGTCAGAAAAATATAAAATTGAAAATCCAAAAATTCGGTTTTTTTAAGATAATTCAAAAACGAAAAATCATATCAAAGATTTCTAGGTGTCATTTCGTTAGTCCTTTAATTGTGCAACTTTCTTCCTATTCAACCAAATTTGCATCTCTTACAATTAACAAGATCCCCATACTGGCCCTCCTTATCTTTGACACGCTGTATAACTCTCAGGAATTTCGTGTAACCCACTTTTTGCAAAATATCTAGTCATTTTGTTGTAAAATGCCGGCATTTTAAACAAATATTGAATATTTTGCGAAGTGGCGGCTGAATTTTGGTCATTTTCCAAAATCCTTTGCCGTTACTATTTAGTTAAAATGAATAAATACTAGATAGGGATAGTTGTAGATATGATGACAATAGTGAAGACAAATTATATTTTTGTCTACCCCACAAAAAACTATTAATAAACAAAGAAACGCAAAAGACCAAGGGCAAAAACTGTCAGTGAAAAAAAATCCGTCAAGCAATCATTCAAAACTATTGAAATTGGGTCATCTCTTATAATTGTTACGATATCTAAAGTAAACCGTGGGCCACTAGATATTCAAAATGTCTTATGAAACGTTTTAGAGTACAGCAACGTAAAATAATAACGAATTGATTTCTGCGTGGTGAGATTCGACTATTAAGTTGGAAACAAAATTTAGAGGACAGGGATATACAAAATGTTTTTAAAATCATAGCAAAACAGTGTGACATCAAAAAGATGCCTATGTAAGAAAAACGAGTTATAATTGTTTAACAACGAGTTGTGTTTGTAAAAATCGTTTATCCAACACTCGCAAACGTATTTACAAATGCATCGGAGCTCAGATAATGACATGGAATCAAGACAGGCTAACCTGAATGCCAAACCAGGACTAAGCTACAAACAGCATCTTAATCGTACAATAATATTTTATCACGAAAGAAAGCAAGATCTCTAACGGAGCGACTTGCATCCCATGAGCGTTGTTTAAGGACAGCTTGCATTTGGCAGGGTGCAAGCTTACCATCAAGCTACAAAGCAGTTTTAAATGCGTAACTGACCCAATTTTCATCTGTAAATAGGTATATTATTAAATACAGTTTTATGTGTAACGGTGTTTCACAATAGGTCATTTGTGTTGTCCAACAAGGATGCTAATTCAACTGTTGCATCCACGGTTGTATCAATTGTCATGCCTTCATGAAGGTCAACGAGAGCGATGAAAATAGCAATTTTTCCCTGTCATTTATAATATTTTTTTTTATTTTAAGAAAGATTATTACTTTGTATTATTCAAGAATATCGTTTTTGACATGTTTTCACTTTACACATTTTTGTAAAATATTTATTTTACTTTGTAATATTTATAGTGTTAGTGATGGACCGATATTTTGACCAAATAACGCCACCACTACTTCTTTCATTATATTTTATAAATTGTAAAATATTCAACGTGTTTTTTAAATTGTAAAATATTCAACGTGTTTTTTAAATGCCGGCATTTTTCAAAATAACTATACACATTTTGCAAATATACATATACAGATTGTCCCAGAAGTATAAAACTCTGGCTTTTAATAAATTTTAAAAGGGTAAATCTACACTTTTAACGTGTGTAAACTGTTGCTTTAATGACGCATTCATTGAAATCTCAATCTGGTACCGAAGTCTGTAAAGTGAAACAGCTTCTACGACAAAACTAAATGTCGAATAGAAAAAAAAACACTTAAAATTAATCAGGTTGCATGGCTACCTAGCCTTTTATTGATTGGGACACTCTGTATATGAAAACTATTTAATATTTACTAATTCATAAATACATTACAATACAATACAATAATACATTACACCCGAATTCAAGTAACGTACAAAAAGTTTCTTTCATAACCAGTTTACGACACCAAATTGGTCAAATTAGTCAAAATCTACCGAGTCAGTATATTTTTAACGTAAAATACAAATGTTTAAAGTTTTACAGAACTCATAAATTCTCCTACATTTTAAATTTCGTGATATTTTAAAGTAGATGTAATAAATATAAATAATAGTTTCGATGACATTTTTGCCGGAATAACTTGTTTGTTTACTGCATGATTGGACATAAACTAATAAAAGAACACGGGTTCTGGTTCTGCCGTATATAGGCAACACACTTACCTCCATAATAGCGCAAACACGTTACCTACATTTCGCCCACGTATGTACAATAGTAGACATGGTGTGAAAAATGTGGTCCGCTACATAAAAACGTACTCTACTCATCAAATTGAACAGGTCCGGAAATGCTTCTTAAGAAAGATGAAACTCCGAAAAGAGTAAAGGAAAAACACATTGCTACGAGTAGATTACCATCCTGAAGTGGCATACGTTAATCTTTAAGTTCGCCACTACTCTTAGTGATTCTAAACAAGAGTACCTTCTTCATTTAGAAAAGTCTAGCCTTTTTGATTATCCAACTAGAATTGACTAGAATCTTTTCTATAGCACATTATAATAAAAAATGCTTTTATTATATGTCCACCCTCCCTTGCATAACTACCCCCTTCTGAATCATACACCAAATTGTTTTCAACATCATCTAATTGAGGATAAAAATCAGTTAAATATGTTAAACTACACCAAATTTGCTTTATCTATTCTATATTATTTTAATTAAATAAAATCAGGGTTATTTTAGTTCCCTTCTCAAAACTGTAGCTCCCTTTAAAACGCATTACCGGACCAATGTTCATCTGGACCTTTAATTCGCTTTAGCGAGCACTATACGACTAAACATAGCGAGGGCACCTTTTTTGTTAAACCCATAGTACATCTAGAAAGTATGTCGAACTTTTGTTTTTTATTTGGAGGTGTATGGTTAAGCATGTGATTTTTTAATACAAAATATAAATGGCCTATGCCATGCATTAGCAAATAAGATAAGTTATTTTTCATATAAAATGTTAAGATTTGTTCAATAATTTTTTTTTATTATACCTGCATCAGAATCGCCGTTTAAAGCAAGCCTGAGCGTGCGAAAACAGGCGATTAAAGCACGCCGAGCTTTAAAGGTTGTCATGGAAACAAGGTATATAGGTAACATTATAACTTCATCGATATCTTTATTTTACTGACACGACTGAATGCAACAACGGACGTGGGCGTGACAAAAACGTAAACAATTCTCGTAACTATAGTAGCAATATTATTATGCCCTCTCGATTTATCACGACAAAAACTATTTCTAAGTTTTTAGTGCGTAATTTATTTCCAGTATTGCAGGTATAATAAAAAATAGCGTAAAGTATTCGTGGATAACTGGTCTTTAAAACACTTACTAAATATATTGTGTATATTTATTCATTTTTGCTACGGGTAAAAATGAATGAATGCAAAACTTATCCAGCATACATTATTGAGAAAAATTTAAAAAAAGGGATAAGGTGTAATATTATCAGGAGTAATACTATAAGTACTTCGATATTATAGGGTTATATCCCGATAACGTGTTGCACAATAATAAAAGAGTATCAGTTTGACAGTTTCAATAATCCGACCGCGAAGCAGGAGGATTATTCCGTCAAACTGTCACATAGTAGTCTCCGTGGAAACAACATCTTAATTTACAAAAATTGTTTATTGCATTGCCTAGTGAAGTTACTCTAGTATAATCGATTTTGTATTATCGAAATTATACAAGATAACTTAATTAAATCCAGCCTTCTGATTGGTTGATATCGGTAGGCAAAATATAATCGATGGTATACAACATAATTATTTATACTTGGTAAAAAATGTCGTATAACATATGTTATCGATGCAAGTGGTTGAAGATGGTTAAAAGTACTCAAATAGAATTAATGATATCGAATGATTAATGGAGTGGCATCATTTGATAGATCTATGCAATAGTTTAAATATTGCTTTCTTGGACTTTTCAGGAAACTTTTATGAAGGTATCGATACAATGAAATGTAAAAATTCATACATTGACAATACTTCCACCTCATACCTACAAAAACAATTTTTAAATTCCATTTAGAACAAAATGAGACGATGCAAAATCCTTATCAGTACTTCAGCACACTGTGCATGGAGCGGTTTTTTCTATGCCCTCTCTCGAATGCCCGCTCTTTAGGACACATTTAATCTTCTCAATCTGTAAAAAAGTGTGCTTTCAATGTGGTATGGCCGTTATAATATTATGTTGTATACATAATCGCACCATATGTAAGACAACTTTGGCTAAAGATAATTCACAAAGAGGAAGGAAACTAGTTATTGTGTAGCCCATGAAATGTATCAAGTTATTCTCTAAGAGCAAGCGTAAGATGCAGCGATGTCTCATCTTGCATAAACCAGACTTTTTTTTTTTATTTAAAGGCACATCTTCCAAATCTGTAAACAAACTATTTACAAAAAAATTGAGGAATGCGGGACTCTAAAATGCACATCTAGATATTCAGATTAAAACGCTGTTGATGTCTGGGTTCAACAAGTGTTTGGGGATTATCGCCACCCGACCAAACGTGGTTATTGCTGAAATTAAAAATCTCATCTTTAGTGAATGTGGTCTCATCAGCGAAGAGCATGTTAGCAGCAAAAAATCAGTTCAGTAACTTCCCGTAAAAACCACTGACAGAATATCATTTCGGTGGTCAGGGTGAGTAAGAGCTTGTACTCGTTGTATGGTACGGATATAAACGTTGATGATAAAGAGGTCTTCAAACAAGACGACTTACACCCACTTCAATCGAAATTCTTCTTACATTGGTCTCGGGGTTTGAAACAAAATTTGATCTTTTATCTCAGGTGTAAACACACTGATCTCGATCTCCCGCAATCGTAAGCAAATTTTTCAGACACAAGTGTTTTTCGACAGTTGGTATTTTTTTTCAAACATCACCTCAGAACGCAGTTGACAGTTGGTAAAAGCTTCGCCATATATGGGACTTGCTTCCAAGGCATTCCCATGACACGACCGTTAATTTGCGAACTCATGTATATTAAGACTTGCTTTTGATCGTACTATAAGCCCTTTAATAAAGTAACCCATTTTTAGTACGCTGTATAAATAAACTATGTGAAATTAAGGGAAAAAAAACGAATGTAATATTCTTGGTTACCTTACAAGTTATACGAGTATATGCTTCAAAATATGGCGACAATAAAGAAGGGAATATTGAGATATTCAACATAGCTAACATCATAGATCGATAGAGATAAACAGAGCATTAGAGAAGTGAACAAATATAGTTGATTTACATGTCTAATGAATGAAATAAAAACGAAAGAATCCGAGCAAAGGTTGGCATACCAGTTCATGAAAAATTAAAAGACAACATTAAAACCAAATCCAGTAGGTACATCAGAGACAAATGATTACTTGTAACATGAATATTTAATTCAGGTAGACGACATATTATTATCAATTTATCATCTATGCACCTAAGATAAGCAAATACTGAGAATAAAAACAATATTCTACTAATATAAATACAACTGCTCCACTTTCAAGGGCCAACCATCTAGCATGGATTACATAATCATACAAAGTGAGTGCGAGAGCATTAGCATTTGCAAATATGGACACTGATCACAATTTAATGCTTTTGCAATTACCGAACTCTAATATTACAACATTTATTATTTAATCACTAGACAAAGACAATGTCGAACAATCTTAGGAAAAGTTGCATGGTAACATAACCAGTAGTATAGAAAAACGTTTCAAACAACGCAAAGAGTAACACAAAGTTGTGGTTTACCGAAGAGGTTGAGAAACTAACAGTGGAAATATACACTTCTGGACAAAATTAAGGGACCAACAATAAAATTTGAAATAACTACGAAATAGTTATTAATGATACGAGTGCAAAAACACAAGCTTAAAGTTCGAGGGTGTTGTTATGCAACGAGACGCAGTCGAGCAACAAATTTTTTCGCAATAGATTCTCTTTCTTTCTAATATTTTCAGGAATTTGATTTGACTTTGACATTTTCGTTTATAAAATAAACAACATATCCATCGCGACTCGTGACCAACGGTGGTTGATCAACAGAAAAAAAATGAATGACACTCTTGCGAAAACGCTTAAAGTATCTCGGGTGTCTATGCAACTCGACTGGGTCTCGTTGCATAACAACACCCTCGAAATTTAAGCTTGTGTTTTCGCACTCGTATCATTAATAACTATTTTCCACGGAGAAATATCACAAATAATTATTCCTTTGCGAATGATATTCTCAAAGAGACGTGGCTAGGACCGTGAACGCCAACAAATCTGTGGTACAGAACTGCTGTGAGGCATAGAGATACGAATAGTTTAAAAAAATGGTAGGACATTTGTTAATTTCATTAGAACGGGTTACGTTTATATAAAATTATTTTGAATTTTATTAGTGGTTCCTTAATTTTGTACGGAAATGTACGAGGAGCGTTCAAATATAAATTATAATTTAATATTTATTCAAAAACAACACAAGGACTCTAATGTATCTCATGTCATTTTTCTACTCAGCCTTCTTTTAATAAGCTGGTGCCATCTTTCCGGAAGTTTGTGTATTTCACGAGGAAAAACTTCTTTTGCTGCTGTCACACCCATTTCCGAACAATTTTGATGACTTTTTCATTACAATGAGGCATTTTTCTCCTAGAAACTCTTTTAAGGGTCCAAACAAATAAAAAAACTGATGCAGCAAGGTCCGAAATGTATGGTAAATGGAGCATGGTCCATTTCAATTTTTGAATCGTAGTCAGTGTGTGAAAAGCGAAATGGGGTCGAGCATTATCCTTCACTGTAATTCGACGATCGTTTTAAATAAGTGCAATTTACTCGGTCAGCATTCTCTTCTGTTGTCAATTTTTTGGACGGCGAGAATGCGGTTCATTCTCGGCACCTTTGCAGCCATAATTAAAAGCTTTACTCTTTTTGTAAACTCTTATGTCTGCTAGTGATTGCGCATCAAGCTGTCTTTTAACTATTACACAAATTTCTGATGGTTTAATATCTTCGTTGATAAGAAATTTACTAATAATGGTTTTTTCGACGCTTGAATGCACTCCAACTTCACTCAAGCTTTCCAATTGAACGAAAAGGAATTGTGACGACTTAACGACTGAGTGAAGTTAGAACGTGTCCCAGAGCATTAATT
Source organism: Agriotes lineatus (assembly GCA_940337035.1). Classification (NCBI taxonomy): domain Eukaryota; kingdom Metazoa; phylum Arthropoda; class Insecta; order Coleoptera; family Elateridae; genus Agriotes; species Agriotes lineatus. The sequence continues at coordinate 29,116 of CALNHX010011055.1, forward strand.
AATGTATACAACTTCTGCGTATGTATTTGTCTTTTGGCGCGCAATTCAAATTATAATTTATATATGAACGTTTCTCGTACTTTAAATTTGAGAAGAATTCACCAGATGAATATTTCTGTTCTACAGAGAAACACCACCAATGTTAAAATAAGAAACCAAAAAAGAGTTCTGATAAATTCCTTCCAGATAAAATCATGCATTCCATAAAAGTATGTGAGAAACAATAAGGTTTTCGACGATATAGCCCTACACTAGATGCAATTACTTCGGCACGAGCTGCCGAAGTATAATTTCGAGTTCGACCATTTTTTAAATTTGCAATTTCTGCCGCAATCGCTCTATCAATCTCGAGAAAACTAAAATTATATGAAAGGTCTCATGAAATTGCATAACTTGTAGCTGTGAAGACAGCAATCACTTTGGCGTTAAACGTCGGTAAATGCAGTTTAATGAACATGCTATCTCAAGAACGACATACCCTACCAGCAGAGCTGGTCAGTAATTAATCACTTTGTAAATAAATTACTAATTAAATTCCTTTTTATTTATTTTCGTTAAAAAGTACTTGACAATTACTTTTTGAAGATAATTAATTACTACATTCAATTACTCAATTACTTTTGTGTAATGAAATTACTCTAAAGTATTTAAATTACTTTAGAAGTATTTGAACCTGTGGTAATTGAAATTACTCGCGGTATTTGAATTACTTTATGGTAATTTAATTATTGAATTACTGACCTCAATTGGGTGCTAAATCTCCAGAACGCAAAATATACGATAAGGTCTTATTAAGTTACATATTAAGCAAATCAAAATAGGGTTTTTCCGGCCCAATATAAGCCTAATTTATGATTTCCGCTGACGAGCCGAATAACAGCAACTTTGTGCAACATTCGCATTTTATACGACGCGTGTGCGAGCAAAGAGTGCATTCGCATTAATGCGTGTATGTAGGTAGATATGATATATAGATTGTAATAGTAAAGATCATATTGTGTAAGACACTAAAACTATATTTGCGGTAAGTACATTACAGGTTACACTACCTACCGTAAAAATATAATTTAAAATAGCTTCATTAGACGATATTGATTCATAATAATTATTTACTCATTTCAATTTGCATGTTTTAAACGATGCACTAACATAGGGTTATACTGCCGTGCAGGTGTAACAGGCGTATATCAAGAAAATTACGTTTTTAAGTGAGGGATTGAACTAAACGGCCAAAATCCGATAACAACAATTAAACAGCGTAAAACACATAAATAAAATGTACCTAATTGCAAAATGGCATGCCTGGTTGACTCAAAAATGCATTATGGGGTATGGTACTAGTACAATTCAAAAACTCCGCTTAAGTTTACCGCATTATTGCATTGAACATTTTGTAAATTATCCATTCCTTGTCGTTCTTGCCTTGTAATGCTCCTATGCTGATTAACCTTCTACAGAGTGGCTTCTTAATAATTTTACACAAAATTCCATTATTTTTTTCAAAAGAACTGTGCAATATGACCCAATTTACGTAATTACAGATATTTTATTGTCCTAAACTTAAAATCAATAGGTATTACTAAATATTTTGATAACATTAATAGGTATTATTAAAGATGTTGATAAGATTTTGAAATTTGATGTAAAAATATGAAAGCAACCTGAGCAATTTATTGTCGAGCGTTGACAGTAATTTTATGAAATACGTATTTTTTCCGTTTCTTATACGGTGTTCAAAAAGAAATTACATAGGAGTTGGCCATGGAATATAAAAGTAATGTCAACAGCAAGCTTTAGAATTGATTAACGGTTATCACTGTTGTTGTTAGTGTCAGTTTATATTATACGCTGATACCGTGATGAAAATTCTAAAGATTGCTCTCTCGAAAGCTTGCTGTCCCCCTTATGTAATTTCTTTTTGAACACATGGTATAAAGATCTCTTGAATGTAAAAATGACTTTATTGTTACGTGCTTGATCAAATGCCTTTTATTCTTGTATCTGATGTACGAATTCTTATTTCAGTCAGCCGTTTTCAACTAGTTTTATCAGTCACCTGTCAACTTCAACAGTCTCTGATCAACAATTTGATATTTTGTTTTAAAATTTCAAAAGTTAGCTAACACATTTTTTATAGCTATTTGTATTACTAGTGAGGACAATGTATCATTTCCTCCGGCGGATGTAGTTTAATTCTTCAGCGTTAGCGAGAACAGTATCTAATCAATTGTAATCATGCAAGGGAAAAAATTCATTTTAGTCTAGAGTTATACATATAACGCTTGTACATTTTATGATGAGACTATCTCGTGTATTCAACTGCATTCAAAAATAATTAAATATGAAAATCAGGAGGCCTATTGATTTATTATTAATCCATTGCCTTCCTCTCTAATGGCAACGGGAGTCAATGTATTATATTCCCTCCCACTGTCATTGGAAACCGAGAGAACCAAACGTATATTTTCTGGAAACCCCTAAGCGACATAAAATGTCATTTAGTATAAAAATGTAAAAAAAAGTATTCGAACTGAGCCAACAATAAATGCTCAAGTTGCGCCAATTGGATCACCATGTACTGTTCTTTACAAAATATAAATAGAATTTTGCTATCAAATAATTAGGAAACCCAATGCTGCACCCTATACAGGGTGTCCAAAAAATGGCGGATTAACTCTACAGTGCGTTACTTGGGGATGCGTAATGAACCATGGAAAAATATGAAAAAAATTCCCTGGGCCGTATTTTTCGAAATATTTCTGGTCAAAGGTGGGTAATGAAATCCATTTATTTAAATAACTAGTGTATAATTATAGTGTCAAATATATCTGGGACTTATTAAAATATCTGTTTTTTTAATATTCTTGGGATTTAACTAAATTGTTTTCAATATTTAAGTATTTTAAAAAACTGATTTTCTGTTGAGTTTGTCAATTACTAAATATGGCAAACAGGCTTTGTACAATAATAATATACGAAATCAAGCTTGGCATTGAAATATGTGTTGTATGAATAATATGTTGGTGGCACTGTAAGTTCATGTCAAATTCGATGTTAGCAGGTTAGGTTTTGCGACAGTTTGTGTCAAAACTGACGCAAAACCTAACCTACTCACCTCGAATTTGACATAGACTTACAGTGTAACCAACATATTAACAACTTATTCTCCTTAGCATAGTGCGACTTTCACTCTGATGATGCAAGCTGCAAGGTCTTGCGAAACGTTAGTGAATATGGATGCACAAACAGCAAAACGGCCAAATCTGCCTAAGTATCCTCGTTCTCAAGATACTCAAACAACACGAGCCACCAAAGAGCATGGCCATCGCGCGGGTTTTTGCTCGACTTCACAAGGTGCAAGGCACATTAAGCCAGAAAATGCTGGGTGTTCATATACAAATACTACGCGGTCTAAGCCGAAATTCTATGCTAAGGAGAATAATTCGAGTAACCGCGAAAGCCTCAAACAATATATATTAACAACTTACTATGGATACATTTTTGATTGAGAAATTGTTGCAGTATCAATGTTGCCAGATTTATTTTTATTAATATCGAAATATTTCGAAAAATACGGCCCAGGGATTTTTTTTTCATATTTTCCAGGGTTCATAAGGCATCCCTCAATAACGCACCGTAGAGTTAATCCGCCATTTTTTGGACACCCTGTACTTAGGTAAGTTACATATTTTCGTCATTCAGCCTCATGTTAGGCGTATTTAATAGCAGATTGTTCTACAAGTTAAGAAAAGTGAGAGCTTTTCAACATTTAATTTACCAGCGAACGATGCCAAGCGAGTGGATCAATTTTACACGAACATGGATAAATCTCTTTTATAACATTTTCAGCGTGCTATTTTTTCTAGTACCATTACAAAATCTACCCAAAATGAAATTCGACATTTCCTCATATTCTAAGAAATAGTAGTTTGTATATCAAGACACTGAAGTTTAGCTTTTTATGGGCCTCGGCAACTAAACCACATGAGGAATAAAAAGGAACTTCAGTGCTGAGGAGTACATTATGTTTTTTTAAATCGAGAAATCGCGAAATTTTATAGTTTAACCAACTTTTGTAGGTTATGTTAACGTCGGTTGACGTTTACCTATCGCCTCGCCGCCTACAAAAAGTCGTAAAACAATGGATTGTCGCTTTCTCGTATTTTAATGACAATTCGATGTTCTTCGCTACCGATTTAAAAAAAACAAAAATTCGTAAAACAATGGAAGACTTCAATACCGATTTCTCGTATTTTAATGACAATTTCGACATTATTCACTACCGATTAAAAAAACAGAAAGTCGTAAAACTATGGAAGACTTCACTCCCGATTTATCATATTTTAATGACGATTTCGAGGTACTCACTGCCGATTTAAAAAATATATATTTCAGTAAATAGGCAGTGAAGAACGTCGAAATTGTTATTAAAATACGAGAAATCGGCAGTGAAGTATATAGCTACGATATGTAAACTGTTACAAGCTAAAACGACATTGACGACAACGCGCCAGCTTGTAACAGTATTTACAGAAAGCCACTTAAAGCTAGACTGGCGTTTACAGTAACTCATAAAATCGGGAATGTAACTCACATAGAACCGCTGCCCAGCCCATAACAAGAGTTGCCGGCTAAACTACAGTGGAGCGAGGGGTGGTCCAACACGAGATAACACAAGGGCAACGGCCTAATAAACGGTAAACAGATCTAAAATGATAAGGCGCCACCACAATTCCATCACGATAAAATAGAATGCACAGGTAAACTCATTGAGAAACAGTGGAAGCATATGACGAGTTCACCTTCCAACTTTAAGCTTGGCAGTAAACTGGACAGTGAGCCGGTTCAGCACCATCGGACCAACCTTTTCAAAATCCACTTAATCAACTGGCCAAACTCCTCTTACACCTGTAAAAATATAAACACACATGTAAATATGAAATATATATACGGCAGTTCGGTAAATTGCGCAACGTCTTAAATCTATTTACATAATTCGGTAAGTTTGACATTAACTCTGAAAAACGGTATGAACATTAAACTATAATCAAATAGCGGCAATACAGGCGGAATTCAACTATAATAAGTAGCGGTTGTGACACATGACAAGGGCTACTGCATAAAGCTAATCAACAACCATGTAAACTGACGGTAAATGAAATGTAAATGACAGGTACACAACTGTAACAGGTTGACAAATGCAATAGGTACACAGTAAAAGCTAAATAACCGACACGTTACACCAACTGTCCAATAATTCGACGAAGCACCTTATATATATGTTAAATTGCACACTAAACGTTACTAAACAATACAAATGATACCTGTACGAAGCTTGGCTGTGCTGTAACTCGACCTCCCATATTACTGCAACGACTACCGTCCTGCATAGCCGAAACGGGAAGGAATACTGCAACATCTCAACAAGCTGCGGGCCGGACACATGAGGATTTATCCTCTCATACGAGACGTAATGCAAAGTTCGCACTGAAAGGCAGAACGACAGCGATAGCTCCGCGAACACACAATACTGCTAATAAGTTCTCACAAAAAAATCCGTCTAATCGACGAGATAAGGAGTCTTCCACTCCGCGGCAAAACGGAAATTCAAAAATCTTACGATACTCGACAAACAACACCCCCAAACGGTCACACACACCCACACAGCAATTTCCCAACGAAGCGTAACGCAGGGCCAAATGCATTGAAGCTACGGGACTCCTAATAATAACTACAACAGCGGTACTTGTACACAGTCTATAAAGCACCAAACGATAGCTGGTAAATACCCAACAAACAGACGTAGCACCTACCTCGCGGGTGCCATCCCCGAAGGGAAAACGCTCCGCGGCTGCACCACTTCAAAACTAACAGTTGCTTGCGGACGCAGGGACCCAACTGCCTAGGAAATGCAACCAGACATCGCGAGATCGATAAAGTCGTGGGGCGGCCGAGCTGTAGCTTGCTCTCTCGCACCC
>CALNHX010011056.1:0-35092 GCA_940337035.1 Agriotes lineatus
GGAGTAATGGTTGATATTAAATTTTAACATTAATTGCGAAAAGTCTCATTTTGTAAAACTCTTTACCCTGATCGGTTTGCAAATTACTGGGTAAGCGACCTTGGGCCTGTTTTAAAATTTGTTTCAGCGATTTAACTATATCGACACCTTTTTTCGATTTAAGAGGCTGGGTCCACACGAATTTCGAATAACAATCAATTACAACTAACATGTACTTATAACCCTTATTGTCTCTAGCATATGGAATAAATTCGGCTAAATCAGCCTGCCATAAATCATCGAATCCTTTAATTATAACCCGTCTTCTAGGAAAATTTCGTCTCGCTTGTTTATGCAACTCCTCAACGACCTGTTTTTTAGACATTTAGTTCGTAATCTATATCACCCACGTCACCACTCGATATGTTTAATCGTGTTCGCAAAGCAGCGATGTTGTTATTAATAACATCTAATTTTGTAGTTATTTCTTTTATACAGCCGTCGACAAAATTTTTGTTTACAGCATCATCACCGTTGACAGGATTAGATAGATTAGCAATACGTTTCCCTTGAGAATCAAAATTTAACCCGTCAATTTTTAAAAATTTGCTATGGGCCATTTCGGTATTTGCATTGCGCTTTGTTAATTCTGTTCTAATCAAGCTCAATGTTTGCATGTGTGTTGTAGTACCAACTTCACGAATTTTCTCGTCAATATAATCTTTATTAGATGCATCCGTCCCCTCAATGGGGATTTGTACATTAACTAACCTTTTTAAGTTACAATCATTCTTAGTGCTCAAATAATAGTTTAAATTAATGGCGTCGTAACTATCTTTAGGATCTGCGACATTAGTAATTCTTTGATTTCGTGCATCGAAACAATCTTTGTCAAGCATTAAAACGTTTTGTTTATTAACAGCATCACTACCATCAATCGGATTTGCTACGTTAGTTAACCTCTTTCCTTCTAGATCGAAATCGCCATTATCGGTTAACTTAAATCCTACACCAGGAGGGCCAATAACGTGTGAAGGATGGCGATACTGATGACGTCCGAACTTGTCAATACTCATGATGATTGTCGCGATTTATACCGCCTACACTTATTTTTATAGACTAACTAGAAAACGTTTACTTTTCGTGGGATCTTTAATGTAACCGGCTTCGTACAATTCTTCTGCTATGGAAATGATTTCGTTACGATGCCCCGTATGACCGGCTTCTTTTTCAGTCCATTTCACATGCAGATCGTCAATTAATTCGTGTACATCATCCCAATATCTAAATTCTACAGGTTTTCCCACTTCCTTGAATAGTCCCCTACCTGAGACACTCTTAATTCTGCGAGTAATGGTGCTGCTGCTGCTGCTGCTGGGTGGATATATCAGAGGTTTTATAATGTTTGTGTATTTAAATGCCTTTGTTCCCATTACTTGACCGTGCGAGTCATTATTTCGCTTATGGGCATTTGTATCCATCAGAATATCTTTATAATTTTTCTGATCCTGCTTGGTGAAATTTTTTTTGGATCGTTCATAATTAGAAGCTCATATAAACCGGGGGTTCCTTCGTATTCCTTTCCATTAATAACAAGATCTTTACCTCGAATATCGATTAGACTATTACCTATTTTCCATTTATCGTTATGTACATCGTAATGCACCCCATAAGTAGTATCCGTAAGGTGTTCTGTATCACGTATCATTCGCTCCACATACTCTCTGGGTAGCGGATGATATTGTTCAAGAAACGAATCTCCCGCCGATTCATCTAATAAAGTCGAAACATGAGATGGTGTGGGGGCTTCCTTCACTTCATCCTCCTCATCAGGCATTATTTCACCTATAACATCACTCTCCAAGAACTCGGGAGGTGGCGGATTCACTGTTCTTACTGGTGTTGACGTCGCACCCCGTTGTGCCGGTAATGGTAAAGAAGATCGCTTTTTTATTGGTTTTATCTCAGTTTTAACAGCAGTAGTAGGTGACTGTTTTTCTATTTTTATAGCGATATCTTTAAGGGGTTTCGTTACGGGCCTATACATGTCCTCAAATAACTTTTTTGCGGTGGATTTTCCTTTCTGCAGGGAATTATACTTTTCTCGAATACTTTTTCTAAGTTTCACGATTTTTTGTTTTTCTTCCTTTGTTTTGTGATCCATGATTAACCACTGTTTGGACTGCTTTGGACCGCTTTTTGGACTGCTTTGTACTGCTTTTGGACTGCTTTGGACTGCTTTGAACTGCTTTTGGACTGCTTTGTACTGTTTTTGGACTGCTTTGTACTGCTTTTGGACTGCTTTGTACTGCTTTTGGACTGCTTTGGACTGCTTTGAACTGCTTTTGGACTGCTTTGTACTGTTTTTGGACTGCTTTGTACTGCTTTTGGACTGCTTTGTACTGCTTTTGGACTGCTTTGGACTGCTTTGAACTGCTTTTGAACTGCTTTGTACTGTTTTTGGACTGCTTTGTACTGCTTTTGGACTGCTTTGTACTGCTTTTGGACTGCTTTGTACTGCTTTTGGACTGTTTTTGGACTGCTTTGTACTGCTTTTGGACTGATATAATCATCCGCTATCGAACCGCTTTCTCTAATGAACAGAGCTGTTGTAACCTGATTGGTAATAATTATATGTATATATATGAATCGAATCCTTTACGATATCGACCTCGATCACAGTCTTTGTTTATCACCAGGAAACCGTAAGGTTCTCTCCAGCATTTAGCACACAGATCACGAAATGTAGCAAAAGACATATCTGTACCAACATGATCATCGTACACGTGACGTAAATTCATTTCATCCTGTTTGAATAGCACCAATAAGTTTGTATTGTCGCGTATTAAATGTTTCGGTATGCGGGTGTATGTCTGACAGAGATAGAAACAATCGATTGCATTATGTCGACCCATACTAAAATATTCGCGCATTACATTCTGTTTATCGCATATGATATCATCAAAAATAAAGATAGAATTAGGTTTAGCCTTGTTTGGATGCATAATATCATCGTGTTCATTAAATGTATAATAACCTAATCCCTTTATCGGACGCAATAACACTCCTAAAAATTTATATTTTGGTTGGTGTAACGATTTCGAGTACACGTATACATTTTCAAATTTTAATCCGTTTGGTTCCTGCAATAAGCTCATCATCACGTTTGTTTTACCGCAGTTCGAGGGTCCAGCAATAATACAGCGACATGTGTTTGGCAAAAGCACACCGTGTTTTTTTATGTTATTCACATGACCCAAGTCAAAATTTTTTACCGACAGCGTGCTCTTTTGCTTGACAATTTTCATTGTGATATGATTAAGAATTCACCCGGCTACCCCTATTTATAGTCACAAATAAAACTCAGCTTTTTGTATTTTATTTTGTATTTTGTTTAACTACGTATACATGTCAAAGCTTATTATAGACGTCGTACTTCACCGCTGAAGGGGTTGTATTCCATCACTGTATCGTGAATAATTAGACAGTATGCGACGGTTCCTTGTTCGAATGCGCTTAAAGCCTCCATTTCCAACTTGATGTCAACGGTAGAGGTTTTGATGGATTCCTTTTGATTAGAACAGTTCAACACGAATATGGGTGATTTTTTAAAGTCGGTGTAGTCGAGTAGCGGTTCGTTTCTGTTTTTTCCATAATAACTCTTTTGAAAATCGCAATAACTGCGGTAAGCCAACTGATATTTATTGTTTGCAAAATCTAGATTCCAATTTTCGTAGGGATAACGTTCTGAATTAAGATGTAATTTGAGATTGGTAATATTTGCATGATCAAAATCGGCTGCTTTAGCGTCTTTATTATTCAATTTGTTTTTCTGAAAAGCAACCAAAACGTATCGGGGTTTTTCCAAATGTGTTGATGTCTTAATAGCCCACACATCGGATTTGGCCTGTTTAAGAGCAGGTAAATTATATAGTTCCCATTCTCGAAAAGCGACGGTTATCAGAGTGTTTCGGTTAATTTTATTGTATAATTGTAGTTTGGCAGCATCGCTCGGCTCCACATGCAGCACCTTCCACTGAATAGAGGTGAGTTCAATCTTTGCCTTATCGGTATCACCTTGGAAACAGTTTAGATCGTTTCTCGAGCGTATTAGAATCAACTCTTGACGTACATTAACAATAAAACGCTTATAATCCTCAGCAAATCCGGTGAATAATTTCAATGGAACGGATACAAAAAATTTTTTCTCTTTTGCATTAACCACGAGTACGGTTTGCATAGGTTTATTATCCAGCTGCCATCCGGCCACAGATAATGCGGCACTTTCATTTTTCGTATACGATGTTAAACCTTTAATTGCTGCAGTTATACCTGGCAGTCGACTGGTAAACACCCTTTGACCGTTCAATTCATAGCGTATCTCTTCGAATAAAAAGCATGGGAAATTGTGTGTTAAATCGAACGTTTTTCCATTCTCGGTTTCGGTAATTTTACCTTCGATTACAATGAAACTTTCTCCGATATCGGTTATTAGTTCTTGATTTTGAATTAGAATTCTGATTTCGTCCGAGTTAGCATAGGTGTTTGATCCATATGGTAGATATGTATGATAGTTTAAATTCTCAATGTCTTCCTCGTAATGCGGTTTTTCGAATACGTTTAGTTTGTCTACCGCCATCTTGCACTATTTCCAATCCGATAGAAGTTAGAAATTGTTTTTCTGCATGTGTTAGTTCTCCGGAAGCTGGAGAACGATTAAACTTTGATGTTATACCACCTCCTACTTTATAATTAAAATTTATCCCCATTATCTTTCAATTCTAAGATTACGCTAGCTTGTTCGCCTCCAAAATCTATTAGTTCACCCTTCTGATTCACAAGGCGGATCTCGATGTTATAAATAGTTTCGACATTAACCTCCAAATAAATAGGTGCAGTTGGCACACTTTCCATACGAAACCCAGGCGCCACGGAAATACTAAACCCATATAAGATGTGAGCGGGCAAGTTGTTGCGATAAGATCCCCGTGTGATGTTGCATTCGATATAGACGTTTGTATGTTTAATTATCTGTATATCCAATTCGGATGTGTGAGTATGGTTAGGTTTGTACTCGATTGGTTTGAATCCTAGCATCCGACCGATAGAGTCGGTTTTTGAAAAATCTACGGTATACATCGATTTAATTTCACATTTTTGCGTATTATTGTTTGCTCTTAGTACGGTGTTGTCTACGTGTTTTTCTAAATAAGAACTTAGTTGGTCGATTTCATATGAACCGTGTGGAATAGCGAGTACATGCTCATGCTCATCTTTGTAATAAAACTTATCGTTGCCTAGGTGGATATTTTTAATCGAATTGCAGCCGTAGAATCCCCTTAGAGCAAGCTCATACCTATGTCTAGGATTTAATCTTATCGGTTCGGCATAAGTAGCATACAAAATGTTACCAACACCTTCAACTACCAATAGCACAGACATGACTATGATGTGTTATCATTTACAATCATTTATATAGAAAATGTAAACAAAGGTGACCACATATCACGGTATTATAGTTCTGTTCTCTAACGTAATTATAATAAATTTTACAATCCCGAAAGTAGTCAACGACCTCCAACGGTGGTGGTAAATTCCCAAAACTGTCATAGTATTTAACTATAGAACCACGCTTTTTATAACACACCCAGTGCGTACCGGGTCCTTTTCTATTATCTAAATTCACAATTGCACTCTCATTCTTCCAGGGTTTTTTAGGTAACCCATCTCTCATAAAGACACCTCTAAAATGGGGAATATCAACTGCATATCGTTTTAGGTCGCCATCGGTTAATGCTCTTTCGGGTAGTGTTATTAGTTTTTTGATTTGTACGGCTTCAAGTACATTGCCCCTCCTTCATATGGTTTAAGGTACAGAGCACCGCCTCCTTTTTTAGTTTTTTTCAAATACAAACCGCTTCCCTTCTTTCCGAGAGCTATAGCTTCCATGGATTGATTGTGACGCGCTGTTTCGTCCAACTGTTTTCTGGCGGCCTTAGCATCATTGACCGCTTTGGCTATACCGGATGCTCCTCCGGCGAGCGCTCCAGCCGCAGATAATCCCGCAAACAAGGGGATCAGAAAAGGTAGAAATCCACCTTGTTTAGGTAGAGGTAACACTCGAGGGATCAAAATGTTACGTTTACCACCAACACTCTTAACAACAGTTTTAGCAACGGCCAGAGCTTTCTTAATTATATTCTTTTTATTACCAATATTCTTTACAGCTTGAATAACTTTTCGTAGAATTCCCCCCTTAAAAGACACTTTTTTATTTTTCTTTGATTTGCAACAGCCCATCCCCAATTTAGTTTTTGCTTTCATCGCTGTTGTTACTGCCCACGCTGCAGCCCGTTCTCCAAACCCCGCGTCTTTCGATTTAACACGCTCCCACGCTCTTTCGGCTAATTCTCTATCGGCCAGATGTCTACTGCTTAAATCTTTGTTATCTCGATATGCGATGTCATGCAAACGACATGCGGCGTCCAGAGGATTTATACCTTTATCACCTCTAGCGAGTCTTTTCGCTAAATGAGTTCCAGGTCCACAATATTCGTAACCTCCAGGAATGTGTAATTCAACAGGTAGTTTGTTGATGAGATCGTTTACAAAACCCCTCCCACTCACCTTACCTCGCTTACGGTGAACAATCATTTAAGCGACCGATGTCGTTTTCAACTCTATTTATACTTTTTCAGTATCTCACATCTGGCGGTAAGCAAACAAAACAACTATATATTTTTAATACATTTATTTAAACGACATCGTTACAGTACTTAAAATAATAACACGTACACATACATGCCATAAACATACCTAGTAATAGACAAGAAAGAAGAATTATAATAATAAAATAATAATTGTTTTTATTATCTTGGGGGGGCCAAATCCACTCGATGCTAAGTATATCGGTATGATTTTTATTCCAAATTTCCATTCTCCAATCCAAATCTTCCATCAAGCCGTTAATTTGATAACGTATCTTGTAGAACAGGAAATGGTCGGTACGATTTTCGAATTTCTCCAAATTTGCACGATACACGTAATGTTCGTGGCCACCGGAAAAATAATCCATAGTCATCGGCGTCCATTTTGATGGCCACGATGATGGTTCATTGTATGCGGGTAGATTTGCACTGTCGTTTCCAAATTCCACATAAATATATGCTCTTGTTGCAGTAACAGGCTTACTTATAATTAATTCCTTTTCGGGAGTAAGGAAACTAAGTACTATTATCGATGTAAGATTCAACATCTTTCACCGATCAGAGTTCAATGTCAACTGTTCAAATTGTTTAAACATCCGCCTTTTCATACAATACAAGTCTAAAATTATTCTTAACCTATTCAAATTAATTTTATGCAACTTTAATCGCGTGCGTAACTGTTCACTTCGGTATTGCATCACACCTCGCATGTCTAACAGCTTCCACAAAACAATCCGGATGCAAATGTAGAATTTCCAAAGCGATGGATATTATATACGAATCGCAGTTTAATTCTTTATTTAACAAGAGAATGGCGTCCTGTATAATCCCTTCGTTGGTGGGCTGTTCTCCGTGTTGTGCAGTTTGCGTTACTAAAGTATTAAAAAATGTATTTATATCGTATGTATTCAATAGATTTAAACGATAAGATATCAAGTCACGTATTTGAAACAATTTTTTAAAATCAGTTTCCAACAGTCTACACTGACACACGTTGCCACATAGTAGTTCTTTGATTTCATCACAAACACGCCAATTATAATAGAAACACTCGTATTGTTGAAATATTTCAGTTTCTAATTGCAGTAGCTGTTGCCACAGTTGCTTCGTTAAATGTACTGCTTTGTAGCTTTTACGATCATATATATCCATGCATCCAATACACGAAATTCTTAAAATAGGTTGAACGTTAGTTTTTCCAAGGGCAATTTGTCTTATACCAAAGCCAACCTCGATAATTTTTTTATGGTCCCATACTTCACTGATAAAGAAATTCGTATTTCCTATCATACAAACACATTCTTCTTCTTCATCTTCTTCTTCTACACATCGGTCTAGCGGATATTCAATAATATCTTCATCATATGATAATAGTGGTTGATTATTGTCTTCTACTTTTTTCCTTTTAGCTTCAGGTTCACCGTTGGTTGTTGTCCATTCAATTTCGATATCGTCATCATCACAAAATATAGGTGACCGTCTTAGTTTTTGTTTTTCGAGAAACACCCTTATACCTTCGTCTATATTATCGGCGGTAGCCCCATTCACACCACACCCAAACATTGTAACTGTTAGAATGTTGAGGCTTTTTACTTGTTTAAAAACCGACACACGTACCGCCAATTGAACTATTACTTCCGGGGCCCCCAATAATTCGAAAAAATCCACAGATTTGTGCTAGTTTTCCATAAGAACCAATGTTAAATTGAAAGAATGCACCCAAAAGTAACAGTTTCATTGCATGTTGACATCACCATAACTTGTATACGATTTTTTTCACACATTCACGTTCTAATCTCCAATTTTTTAAATACTCCTCGAGGGGCTCCATCACATTGTAATCAAACCAATCCCCGTCTGGGAGTGGTACTGTTGCAAAAGTTTCAAAGTCCGGATGTCCATCCAACGTAACGGTAATAATCATTTGATCGCAACCAAACCATGGAAAATTCCTGGAAATATTTCCCATATTGCTCCCATGTGTCCATGTTACAACCAGACTGTCACGATTTATTCAATAGATTATGATTTATTTTGCTGCTGCACCGTTTTTGTACATTTTTCTTTACATGCTGAAATACTACAGCTCTATGTATACACACATACACGTACCGCCAATTGAACTATTACTTCCGGGGCCCCCAATAATTCGAAAAAACTCACAGATTTGTGCTGGTTTTCCATAAGAATCAATGTTAAATTGAAAGAATGCACCCAAAAGTCGCAGTTTCATAGCATTTCTATTTTTTTAAAGACATTAGATTTGATACTAGATTATTGTTGAATTCTGCTCGCTAACTGCATCAACTACTACTACTAGAAATAAAACAAACATTTGACACATTTTGTGCGTTTAATACAAATTATCGATACATACTAACAACATTTTATAATACAACAGTAAATATAGTATGCTACGAAGACTGTTCTTCCTCCATTTCTATAAATTTGTACACTTCGTCCAACTGGTTGCCTAGTCCGAGACCCTCCATCAGGTTTATAAAACGTCTTTTTCCTATTGCGTTGTTTAAAAATAATTCACACACAACTGCACCATTTTCATACAATTTCTTTCTCGTATAGAGCTCGTCGTCGCTAAATCCACAAAACCCCATTCCATACACAACTTCATGGCCGGCATCGAATGCTAAGTCCTCACACAAACCTTGAAGATTTTGTATAGCGCTGCGCACATCTGTTGGTATAGCTCGAGCGGCTTCAGAGTAGCACATCCTCATCTTACCGCTGTTTGTGTTCAAGTAATGACATAATAAACCCTTCAAATTGGCCATGTTACATTTTACAGTAAACTATTTAACCGCTTATCTGTGGTTACGCTCGCTAAGTCCTTATCAGCTCTTGCGGTTTCTTATCAGTTCTTGCGGTTTGCAGTCGCAGCAGGCTTATCAATTCTTGCGGTTTCTTATCAGTTCTTGCGGTTACTCGCGCTCGCCTTATCAGCTCTTGCGGTTTCTTATCAGCTTATCGCTTCGTGCTCATTTCATTCATATATTTTCGAAAGGGTTGAAAACAGCTTCAGGCACCCGCCCCCGGCCCCCGCCCCCGGCCCCCGGTTTCCAGCCCCCGGTCCCCGCACCCTGCACCCGCACCCCGGCTCCCGCCCTCTATGTCTGCGCAGGCGCCCCCTTCCCCCACCTGCGCGCGCAGACCTGCGCAGAAACCTGCGCAGACACCTGCGCTGCGCGATGCGCAGACAACCTGCGCGCGAATTTGAATTTCCCGCCAAATACCTGCGCAGAAACCCCCACCACACACCTGCGCAGAAGACCTGCGCAGTGACACGTTTTGTTCCCGTAGTCACATTGATTATCTACTGTCAAGTTATCACCTGGGTTATCTCAAGTACACCCACGTGCACGAGCACCCACGTAAAGTCACTAACATATACCTGCGATCAGTTACCTTTGTATTGAAATAAATTAAAGATCGATCCGTTTATTTACACCGGCACTAGCTGTCATTTGTTATTTTTAATTTGTTTTGGTGTTACAGTTCTGCCAACATTGAAACGAATCCCACCTCTGTTACCATAGTGAGCATCGCCGTTCTACGCCGATGTAACTCAGGTGGCCTACCGCTCTAGGGTCCAATACAAGATTGGAACCGAATACAAAAATAACTTGTATACAATTTAGTAAAGGATTTATTTTTATTTTATGACATGTACATAGTAAAAAATAAATGTATATTCTGTTAAGTCTTGTTCCTTTGAATCAGTCAAAGTATAAGTAAACCAAATCCTGGCCCAAACAGGAGCTACCATTAATAAGGGCATAACGTATTAATGCTAGCGTTTAATTTACCAAAATAAATATAACCAGCTAGTGTTAGAAGTGTTTTTATGAAATCTTTAATTGTGGGTATATCCACTTCTCTGCGAATTTTATGGTTTCTTGTAAACCAAGGTGCATTTACAATGATTCTCAGAACCTTGTTTTGAAATATCTACATTTTATTGGGTAGCACTTATGAAAGCAGATCCCCAAACCGGACAAGTATAAGTTATCGGTCGAAAAATTGATTTATAGATGAGTGTTCCACATTCAGTTTTTAATCAAGATTTCCTATTTATGATGGGGTACAGCAGTGATAGCCTGGTATGGGCTACTTTAATTTTTTTATTTAAGTTTTATGACCAGGTTAATATTGTATCTAATAGTATTCCTAGGTATTTTACAGGTATATATTTATCGCCCATCTTTATTCTTCTGGGGGTTCTTATCCGTCTTATTATGAAAATCTTTGCTTTGCATTTGCTAGGGTTTAGATAAATGCATTATTTCTTAAATCAATTGGTTATGTTGTTTATACTATTCCGAAGTTCTCTATTGCTGCTTCGATGGTTTGATTTTGAGACAATGGTTATCCGTGGTTTCCAGATGACATGCACAAATATATTGAAAAGCATAGGAGAATTGAATCTTGTGGTATGCCAGCGTTTGTATTTCTCAGTTTATATAATGCTGCATTTATTCCAATCGCAAATGTTCTATTGGTGATAAACGATTTGATGATATGATATAGATATGGTGAAGTGTTCAGTAACTTGTATAATAATCCGTCAATCCACATTTTATCGAAAGCTTGGACAATGTCAAGGAAGACTGCAGTTGTATTGGTTTTGAGCTGGTGGTTTCTAGAGTGCTTAGTTCTAAATTCGAATTGAAAAATTGGTATGATGGTATTTCCGGTTAAAAATTGTGATCGGTGGCTGTTGATGATCCTATTGAAGAGTTCGGCAAGAGTAGGCAAGTAACTAATTGGTCTATAACTTGATGCGTTGTTTGCAACTTTGTTAGTTTTTTGAAACATGTGTTCATGTGCGTGCTTCCAAGTTTAAGGAAAATGCCTTATTCGCATTACTTGAGTTGAACATAGAAAGTAATGTCCACTATGACCTTTTAGGATTTTTTTATTGCATTTGATATTAAATCATGTCCCGGTGATTTCTTCGAAGGAACTTTGATTATGTATCTGCTTACTTCTCCGGGCGTAGCAAATTGTATTGTTTTGAGTAGGGGAGAAGTATGGTTTGATGTGCATGTTCTTCATTGGTAGCTTCAATTCTTGTAGACAATTTTTCCTCTAAATGATGGTCAAAGGTTTCGCATTTTCGTCAACTGAGGCATATAGGCGATTGTTAATTTTCAGCTTCGGAAGAAGTGGTAAAGAAATGGTGTTTGCTTTTACATTTGACACATCTAGCTTTCAAAAGACAATAATTTTTAGTATGCCCGTATCTTTGGAAGTTTGTGCATTGAGGTACGTCTTTCGATTTTGGCAAGGATTTAGCTTTAATTAAGCAGTGCAATAGGGAGTTTAATTTATATGTATGTTTCTTTAGTGGCATCACTAGATTAAAAATGGTATTTTTTATTTACCTAGCGTTCCACCCTTACTAATGAGAGTTTTTTGTAACAATTCATCTTTAATTTCAGCATCCTTAATTGACAGACGCATGCCTCTTATAATAATAGAAATATTACTGGCATCGGGACTGTGGAATGTGTGATAATTTACATTGTTGTTCTCATCAGAGGATGTTCTAACTTTTCTATAATTATTTATGCTCATTAAATTAATACGATATGGCAATTTTGTTTGTTTCTTAGAAATGTTTTTAGCACATATAATTACCATAGCGTGCAATAGACGTTAACCTGAGCATCTTATGGGATGGTTTTTCCATTTGCCATTACATATCCTTCGGAAATGGATACCACACATAAAGAATTACTAAATCTGCTTCCC
The DNA here is from genome assembly GCA_940337035.1 of Agriotes lineatus. Lineage (NCBI taxonomy): Eukaryota > Metazoa > Arthropoda > Insecta > Coleoptera > Elateridae > Agriotes > Agriotes lineatus. The sequence goes on from CALNHX010011056.1 coordinate 12,459, forward strand.
GGTAGGTAGAAATTGTGCATATTAACAACCCTAATTGCCCCATGCACAGAGTAACAATTACCTAGGTATAAATACAAATTTCGGGACGCTAGCAATAACCTGTAGACGACGTTTTAACATCAAAGATACAGAACTTTGATCGTAATGTGTCTTAGAAATGTATTTAGCACATTCAGGTACCAGAGAGTGCAATAGACGTTAGCCTGAGCATCTTTTGCGATGGAATCTCCTTTCGTAATTACTTCCTAGGTATAAATACAATAACCTTTAGAAGACGTTTTAGCATCAAAGAACTTTGATCCTAATGTTTCTTAGATATGTTTTTAGCACATAGAGTTACAACTAGCGGAAAGCAGTTGTAGCAATTCTTCGATGTCTGATAGTTATACCAGATGAATATGTAATCACGAAAGGAGAATCCAACCCAGAAGATGCTCACGTTAACGTCTATTGCACTCTGTGGTAAATATATGTGCTAAATACATTTCTAAAAACATTTAGATGAAACTTCAGTATCTTTGATGTTAAAACGTAGTCCAGAAGTTATTGTAGCGTTCAGAAATTTGCATTTGTAGCTAGGAAACTGTTACTCGTTGCATGGAACAATTAGGGTGTTAATATGCACAATTTCCAACTACGAGAAAGCAGTCTATTGCACTCTGTGGTATCTCTATGTGCTAAAACCGCTCCCTAAGCAACATTAGGACCAAAGTTCTGCAAATTATTACACGGTGCATGGGGCTATTAGGGGTGATAATACGCACACTTTACAACTACCTGGAAGCAGTTCTAGCAATTCTTCAATATTTCGTAATTATAACAAAAGGATGTTTAAGGGCGAACGGAAAATGCGTCAGAGAAGATGCTCAGGCTAACGTCTATTGCACTCTTTGGTAACTTTAAATGCTGAAAGCAAACACTAAGCAACATTAGGATCAAAGTTCTGCATCTTTGATATTAAAACGTAGTCTATATGTTATTGTAGCGTCTCAAAATTTGTATTATTCAAACCTAGAAAACTGTTAAGACAGGGTATGGGGCGGTTATGAGCGTTAATATGCACAATTTACAGTTACCGGGAAGCAGTTGTAGCAATTCTTCAATGTCTGGTATTTATACCAGCAGGATATGTAATGGCGAATGGATAATCCATCGCTACAGATACTCAGCCTAACGTCTATTGCACTCTGTGGTAACGAAGTGCTGAAAACTAAGCAACATTAGAGTCAAAGTTCGGTATCTTTGATGTTAAAACGTAGTCTAGCGATGTTATTGTAGCCTCCCATAATTTGTATTAGGTATTCATACCTAGGAAACTGTTGCACGGGGCATGAAGCAGTTAGGTGTGTTAATATGCACAATTTACAATCACCGGGAAGCAGTTGTAGCGATTCTTCATTGTCTGATATTGATGTCAGAAGGATATGTAATTGCAATTAGATAATGCATGGCAGCAGATGCTAGGATTAACGTCTATCTCTTTCTGTGGCACCTTTATGTGATTACAACACCCTCTAAAATACGTTAGCGTCAAAGCTCTGTAGATTTGATATTAAAACGTCGTCTAGAGGTTTTCGTAGTGTCACAAGGTATGTATTCATCGAAATTGTTATACGGTGCATGAGGCTGTTAGGGGTGTTAATATGCACAATATACAACTACCGGGAAGGAGTTGTAGCAATTCTTCAACGTCTGGTATGTATATCAGAAGGGTATATAATAGCGAACAGAAAATCCATTGCTGAAGCTGCTCAGCCTAATGTTTATTGCATTCTCTGGTAACTTTGTGTGCTAAATACCCTCTCTAAGCAACTTTAGCATCAAATTTCTGAATGTTTGATGTTAAAACGTCGCCGTCGTCGAGAGGTTATGGTAGCATCTCGAAATTTGTATTCATACCTAGGAAATTGTAACTCGGTGCATGGGGCAGTTAGAAGTGTTAATACGTACAATATGCAACTACAGGGAAGCAGTTGTAACAATGTTTGGTATTTATATCAGAAGGATATATAATGGCGAATAGATAATCCATCGTAGAAGATGCTCAGGCTATTGTCTATTGCACTCTGTGGTAATTTTACTCTTTGTCCAAATGAGTATCCAAGTTCTGTATCTTTGATGTTAAAACGTCGTCTAGAGGTTATTGTAGCGCCCCGCGTCCCAAGATTTGTATTCTTACCTAGGAAATTCTTACATGGTCAATGGTGCATGGGGAAGTTAGCAGTGTTAATATACATCATTTACAATTACCGAGAAGCTGTTGTAACAATTATTATATTTTATACGTATTTACAGCTGCCATCAATAACAACATGGATGTTTTACAATAGTTGCCTACCTAAATAATACGCAGAGGCATTTGTGGAGTTTATATTTAACAGAATAAACGCTTACAAATGGCCACATGAATACAGTAACTTCTAATGTCCTTCTGTAGTGTTTTTCGAGTTACAGTAAATTAATAGGAGCACAATTCCACACTCTTTAGCAAATAATTAATTCATTTAGGTTAATATAGCGTTTAAAAAGAGCAGTTTCGATTTTGGTGGACCATTCATTGGAATTAATTATATTTTATCCGTATTTAGGACAGCCATCAACAACAATATGGACGTTCTCAATAGTTGACTACCTAAATAATACGGAGAGGATTTCGTGGAGTTTATATTTATCAGTAATAATGTATTAAGGGCAAATGCTTTTGCCGGTAAAAATGTTTTACGAAAGTATTTTGTTTTGGCAATGTCACAAGACAAACTAACTTGATCAAATTCCCGAGCCAAAGGCGAGGGAATTTGTCAAAGTTAGTTTGTCGAGGGGCATTGCCAAAAAAACAACAAATCGTGAGTAAAACATTTGCCGAGCAAAATCATGAGCCCGAAATACATTTTGTGGACTATTTCCCAAATATGGGTTCAGTTTGACATTTATACTGATGCGCAATGACAGTTTAAATGACGTTTCTTAAATACCACCTTGATTAAAGCAACATATTTGGTGGTTGCCGTGGATGCAAGTGGCAAAAGAAACTGACAAAATCCCAAGGAAAATTTTCGATTTTTTGCCACTACAAAAACACACGATTGGTTGAATTTTGAAAAAGCATGGCTCTTCATTGGATAATAAGAGATGTGGGAAATAGTCAGAATAAACGCTTACAAATAGCCACATGGATACAGTAACTTCTAATGTCCTTCTGTAGTGTTTTTCGAGTTACAGTAAATTAATAGGAGCACATTTCTACACTCTTTAGCAAATAATTCCTTCATTTCGGTTACTATATAGCGTTTAAAAAGAGCAGTTACGGTTTTCGCGGACCATTCATTGCATTTAATTATATTTTATGCGTATTGCGGTAGCCATCAACAACAAAATGGATGTTTTACAATAGTTGGCTACTTAAATAATACGCAGAGGCCTTCGTGGAGTCTATATTTATCAGAATAAACGCTTACAAATGGCCATAGGGTACAGTAACTTCTAATATCCTTCTAAAGTGTTTTTCGGGTTACAGTAAATTAATAGGAGCATATTTCCATACTCTTTAACAAATAATTCTCTTATTTAGATTAATATAGCGTTTAAAAAGAGCAGTTTCGATTTTCGCGGACCATTTATTGCATTTAATTATATTTTATCAGCATTTAGGGCAGCTCTCAACAATATGGACGTTTCACAATAATACGCAGAGGCATTTGTGGAGCTTATATTTAACAGAATAAACGCTTACAAATAGCCACATGAATACAGTAACTTCTAACGTCCTTCTGTAGTGTTTTTCGAGTTACAGTAAATTAATAGGAGCACATTTACACACTCTTTAGCAAATAATTCCTTCATTTAGATTAATATAGCGTTTAAAAATAGCAGTTACGGTTTTCGCGAACCCTTCATTGCATTTAATTATGTTTTATCCGTATTTTGGGCAGCCATCAGCAACAATATGGACGTTTTAAAATAGTTGGCTACCTAAATAATATGCAGAGGCCTTCGTGGAGTTTATATTTATTAGAATATAAGCTTACAAATGGCCCCATGAATACAGTAACTTCTAATGTCCTTCTGTAGTGTTTTTCGAGTTACAGTAAATTAATAGGAGCACAATTCCACACTCTTTAGCAAATAATTCATTCATTTAGGTTAATATAGCGTTTAAAAAGAGCAGTTTCGATTTTGGTCGACCATTCATTGGAATTAATTATATTTTATCCGTATTTAGGACAGCCATCAACAACAATATGGACGTTTCAAAATAGGTGGCTACCTAAATAATACGCAGAGGCATCTGTGGAGCTTAATTTATCAGAATAAAAGTGTACAAATGGCCACATAGATACAGTAACTTCTAATTTCCTTCTGAAGTGTTTTTGATAATGAAATATGTACTTACTTCGAAAGTGCAATAAATCTGACAATTTCAATGTCACTAATTCAAAAAATCGAAAGCACACGTGCCAACTAAATTTTTAAATTCTAATGGGATCCAACCAATGAAATGCTGTTGCCGCGTTTGCCCTACTCTTACTATATACAGGTACTCTATACGCAGAGGCATCTGTGGAGCTGTAACGTCTGCACCCTGTCAGTAATATAGGGGTAGTTTTAACCCGTAGATCACTAAGTGCACGTGGGGGTTGAAATCTCATCTGCTGACCACCGTTAAATCGTCGGGGTTGTAAGGTTGAGTTTTTGGATAAATAAAACACCCTCGAAAACTAATGACATATATTGAATTTAAGTTAAACTGTGGTACAATTACAAAATCCCCCATAACTTATGGAATATGATCGTTGACGCTTTACAAACTGATTGATTTGATTACACTTAATTTTGGAACCTAATAAAACCATGGGAAGGAATGTAGACGCTCCATTGCCTGCTGTAGTTTAACCCTTTCCTGGCGATTTTCACAGGTTACTACTACACCTTTATTCTTGTAATTCTTTACGCTCACTATTCCAATTCCTAGTTCGCTTGGATTAATGGCCTTCTTAATAAGTGCTTCTTTAACCACATCTGATCTTTTCTGTCCCTTTTTGTCTTGCACTACAATTGTCCCAACGCCCCTTTCATACACAGTTGCAGCGTATGTTTTCTTGTGACTGTTTTCTGATTCTTTGTGTACTCCAATATTATTATGCTTAAGGATTACTAGTTTTAATGCTTCAATGCTTTCCATAACATGTTTATTGGTTATCTTTTCACTCCTAACCTCACATTCACCTAAACACTTCTTACACAACCATTTTAATCCTTCGCACGTACAGTCGTGTTCATTAAAGAGTTGTAAAACAGTTGTGCTTTATGAATATAAATGAATTACACAAAGATGAAAAAAGTGTTGTATATACAAATATTTTGAAAGTATACATCTAGATCTACCTACTTAATGATACAGTGTGAGCCTTTATTGAGTAATAACACAAGCATCAATAAACGTGCAACTGTCGTTGTACAACACATTTTTGAACACGACTGTACCTACGACTGCAAACTGTTGTTCAGTCATATTTGCACATTTCAAATGAAACCAACCATCACAACCCACTATCTTATCTTCATCAAAATCCACCTTGCATTTTATACATGTCTTATCAGTCGCCATCTTAAAGTAAACGTATTATTATTATTAAACAGCATAGCAAAGAATACCATCCACAAATGCTGTACTGTAAGGATAAAAACGATAATTTAATAGAAGGTGCCCCAGAAATCCTAAGTAAATGAAGACAACATTTTGAAGAAATGTTAAGAGGTGAGAATGCTGATTTGAACGAGACAATTTACGAAAGAGAGTTAGCACATCAAAACGAAGACAATAAATGAACCAAGCTTAACTCGAAATTTAAAAATATTATAAAACATCAAGTAAATAAGAGTGCCGGTGAAAATGGGATAATAGTGGAACTAATGAAACAAGGGGGGGGGGGGATAAGCCGCACGAACGTATACATTTGTTTATTTTCAAGTTGTGGAGAGAAGAAAAAATCCCCAAAAGATGGTTAGAAGCAATTATACACCCAGTACATAAGAAAGGAGATATCGCCGTTATGTGACAACTACAGGGGTATAGCACTTCTAGATGTGACATATAAAGTTATGGCTAGTTGCCTAAAAGAACGCATTAACGAGTGAATAGAACAAATTCTAGGAGAATACCAATGCGGATTTAGATAAAATAGATTTGTAAACGATCAGATCATTACAATAAAACAAATTCAAGCAAACAGCTATGCACACAATCTAGACCTACACGTTATATTTATTGATTTTAAAACAGCGTATGATACTATAAACAGGGAAAAACTTTATGAAGCTATGACCAATCTACGGATACCGACAAAATTAGTACGACTAACAAAGCTAACAAGAACAGAACGCCGCGGAATTCAAATTCTGCACACGAGTGAAAAACTATCCGAAGTGCGCGACGAACAGAACGCTTCAGAATTCAAGTTCTGCACACGAGTAAAAAGCTATACCAAGTGTGCGACGAACAGATCCCTGTCGAATTCAAATTATGCACACAAGCGAAAACACAAAAGAAGTAAATTAAAAAGTTGGGACCAAACTCGTTACAAGCGTCTACAGCATAAATACAACCACTAATAATACGTGAAGAATGGAAGACGGCAAAGAACCAACGCTAATGGACATCATGAGGAAATTGATAGGAATGGAGAAGAAAATAGATGAATTAGGCATTAATTTGAAACAACAAACGGATAAAATTAAAAAGCTAGAGGAAGTCGTAATGAAGCAGCAAGCAAGAAAATGAGACAAGGAAAAAGAATATTATAATTTTCGGTATCCCCGAAGAGAACAGAAAAGATGCGAGGATGTTGAAAGATAAAATTATGAAAGATGTAATAGGAAGAATCGGAGTAACTATCGAGGAATACGAAATAGATTATATAAACAGAATAGGGAGTATAGGAAATGTAAATAGACCAGTTAAAGTGGGTCTTACAACAAAATTTAAGAAAATTGAAATATTAAAGAATCTATCAGGATTAAAGGGGACACAGATTGCAGTAAGTGAAGATTTAGATAAGAAGACAAGAGATATCCAGAAAAAACTAATACCTTATAAGAGTGAAGCCAGGAGAAGAGGAATGAAAGCAATGATAATAAGAGATAGGTTGATAGTAAATGGAGAGGAATGGAGGATCGAAGAGTTAGACGAACAAAACATGGAAGAAGAAGAGTTAAGAAAAACAGAGAATAATAAGAAAAGAGGAAGATCAACAGATGAGGAAGGGGAAACTAACTCAAAAGGAGCAATCCCAAAAAAGAAGAACTGGACACAGACGATTTTGGCACCCTACGGAAAAGGACAAAAGGAGAAGGATGAACAGAAGACCGGCAGTACAAAAGATAATTCAGTGTTCGTTGAGGAAACACTAAACGCAACTCTCAAGAACATAACGAGAACAACAAAGAATCAACACCATCCAAAAAAGTAGAAGCTGAAAATCGGACCGAAAAAACATTGACAACAATAGAATGCAAAGCGAAAAGACAAAGAGAAAGAAAGGAAAAGAAGCAGGAGAGTTATAAATTAAACGAAGAGGAAAGCAATATGAAAAATAAAAAGAAAAAAAGAAAAACAAAAAAACACAAAACAAGGATTGCGACATGGAACATAAAAACACTTTTACAACCTGGAAAGATGAACGAAATTATGCAAACAATGGAAAACTATAATATTGATATTATGGCATTACAACAAACTAGATGGGCTGGAGCAGGTGAAATCAAGAAAAATAACCATACATTATTCTGGGGCGGAGAGGAAAAACAAGGAAGGAATGGAACAGGTTTTATCGTTTCCAAAAAAAAAACTCCTAACATAATGAAATTTGAACCCATAAATGACAGAATGTCAATCCTACGAATTCGAGGAAAAATGTATAATACTACCTTCATATGTGTGTATGCCCCAACAGAGATAGAAGAGGGTGATAAGAAAGACAAGTTTTATGAAGAACTGCAATCTCAATGTGAAAAAGCACCAAAATAAGATACACTACTAGTACTAGGAGATATAAATGCCCGGATTGGTAAGGAGGAGTATATAAAAGCTGTAGCAGGAAAGAACACAATTCATGAAGAAACAAACGACAATGGGAATAGAATATGCAACTTGGCAACAGCAACGAATTTATTTATTGTCAGCACAAAATTTCCTCACCCAAAGAGGCACAACATAACATGGAATCACCCAAACCAAACATCGACGAGTCAAATCGATCATGTACTGATAACGAAAGAAAGAACTAATAACATACAGGATGTAAATCTTTTCGAGGCGCCAACGTAAATTCAGACCACAACTTAGTAATTGCAACGACCAAGGAAAGAAAAAACCTAAAAAGAGGAAAAGAGAGAATAAAAAAAATAACACATTGGATATAAACAAAATAAAAGAACGAAAGGTGAAACAAGCATTAGAAGAAGGAATAACGCAAGAACTTCAGCAAAAGCAAACCCCCACTGATTGTACAAATACAAATAGAATCGAAATCCAGTGGAATAACATAAAAACTAGTATTTTGAAAACAGCAGAAAAATGCGTGGGTCACAAGGAATACGAAAAAGGTAAAGAATGGTACGACCAAGAGTGCAAGAAGACAAGAGATGAAAAAAACCGAGCATGGATAAAATGGTTGCAATCAAATGCAGAAGAAGACAAACAAATTTACAAAGACGCAAATGCTCTAGCAAGAAACACATGTAAAGAAAATAAAAGATATGCAAGATGAATATAACAATAAAAACACAAGAATGTTTTACCAGAGAATAAAACTAGAAAAGAAGAACTTTAGAATAAAAACTACAGGATATAAAGACACAGAAGGAAGGACAAGATATGAAACGAAAGAAATACAACAAATATGGAAGCACTATTATGAACAACTATACAGAAAGGAACCGGAAACGAATACAATAGCAAAAACGAACATTACACAGCATAATGAAAAAATAGAAGAACCAACAATAGAAGAGGTAAAACAGGCAATACGACACCTAAAAAACAATAAGACGCCAGGAAGTGATGAAATAATTACTGAATACCTAAAATATGGAGGTGAGAAACTGAACGAAAAACTACATGAACTAATATGCTTGATCTGGAGAGAAGAAAGCATGCCAGAAGATTGGAAGAAAGGTGTAATTTTTACAACACACAAAAAAGGAGACTTGGAGGATTGCTTAAATTATAGAGGAATAACGTTACTAAATGTGGCCTATAAAGTGATCTCAAAAATAATTAAAGATAAACTTCAAGAACATGCAGAGAACGAACTAGGGGACTACCAACAAGGTTTTAGACAAGGGAGATCAACCACAGATGCCATATCTACACATTGTACAACAAATACTAGAAAAAGCAAAAGAATATCACATAACTCTTCACATCCTATTCATAGACTTTAAACAGGATTTCGATAAAGTAATAAGAGAAAAGATAATAAAAGAAGTGCAGTACATAAGGACTCCACAAAAAATAGTAAACCTTGTCGAAATGACCCTAAAAGACTCAACCGCAGTAGTGAAAATAGGAAGTGATACAACTGAAAGCTTTACTGTACAACAAGGCGTTAGGCAGGGAGATATGCTGTCAGCTACATTGTTTAATATACCCTTAGAAGGTGCAATTAGAAGATCAGAGTTAGAAGGGACAATAAATATTAAAAACACACAAATTATCGCTTACGTAGATGATGTTACAATTATCAGCAGAACAAAAGAGGGGCTAATAAAAAGTTTCATGAGACTAGAGGAGGAAACAACAAAAAATGGGTTTAAGAATCAGTGAAAATAAAACTAAATATTTAAAATATAGTGACAGCAGCAATGAAGAATATCTTAAAATTAAAGGCTATAAATTTGAAGCAGTCCAGAACCTTAAATATTTGGGAATAACAATTTATAATAAAAAATATAAGACCAGTGAAAAAACAAAACAAAAAATACAGATGGGACACAGGCATATTATGCAAACAAAACATTCTTAAACTATAAATACCTAAGTAAAAAAGCAAAACTACAACTATATAAAACCATTATTAGACCAGTAGTGACATATGGAATAGAGGTATGTACCTTAACTAAAAAAGAAGATCTAATAAAAGTGTTTGAAAGGAAAATATTACGAAGAATAATGGGCCTAGTACGAACAGAAGAAGACGAATTTAGACCAAGAATGAACTTTGACCTGAGGGAGCAAATGAAAGGGGAAGATATTGTTACATATACAAAATCTCAGAGAATAAAATGGTTAGGTCAAGTAATGAGGGCAGATAAAAAAAGAGCAATACGAGTAATAACAGAATGGACACCAACCGAAAAAAGAAGAAGAGGTAGACCTAGTCTGAGATGGCTCAATGATGTAGAAGAAGACCTAAAGAAGCTAGGAATAAAGAACTGGAAAGAGAAGTGTAAAAAGAGGAAGGAATGGGCAAAGATAGCAGAAGAAGCAAGAACGAGCAAAAAACTCACAGATTAAAAATTAAAACAATAAAAACGATATAAAAAACAACAGAAGAAATGGGAATTAATCTAACCCAAATCAGGATTTGGAAAACTTTGAAAAAAGTAGCCATAACTGCTTGCGGTTAAAAAGCTGATTATATATAAACTTCTAGACTGCCAGGTGACAAAGAAGATGTTGAAAAGCATAATGGAAACAAACAAGAAGAGGGGCAGACCGAAAAATAACTGGCTGAACAGTGTAGAGAAAGACTTGCTGGAACTAGGAATCGCAAAATGGGAACAAAAGGCAACCGAGAGAAAAGGATGGAAAAAAATAGTACAAGCCTTAGGCCTACGGGGCCTGTAGCGCTAATTTATATATATATTTTAATGTTTCTGCGCATATCTTCTTTGATTAAATTTGGGTTTTGTGTTGTTTTTGGTTTAATTAATACTATACTGGGCGTGTTTTTTGGTTTCTCTGTGTTTACGTTTTTCAGTAATGTGCATAATTTGTCTTTCGATTCTTTATCATTTTCGTAAGCTTGTATTTGTTTTTCTAGGTTATGTAGGTACTTTGTAAGTAACTTATTTTTGTCTTCCATTTCTTGCACCAATTTTTTTAATAGTTCATTTTCAGTTATGTAGTCTTTTGCCTGTATCTCTGAGGAAAATATTTTTTCTTCTTTATTTGCACAACAGATCATTTCTCCAGAAAGTTTTTTTTTAATTCAAGAGCACAGCTGTTGTGATACACTGCTCCACATTTCCTACACTTCACTTTCGATTTTCCTACATTTCTTTTACATGAAATACAATTTTTCTTGCTTTTTCACTGTTTACATCACCATTTTCCAGGGAGCTCTCCTCCCCATCTGATTATTCGGCCATCTTGTATGTATGTACTGTAATGTACAGTCGTGTGCAAATAAATCTGGGACAGTGTTTTTTTCACATGCAGATTCAGTTAAGAATTGAAGAATATCTCCATGGATTTCCTGCTATCAGAAAGAGTTACATTAAACTTTAACAGGTACTGAAACCCGTAACTCTCTCTGATAAGAGGAAATCCATGGAAATATTCTTCAAATTCTTAACTGAATCTGCATGTGAAAAAAACACTGTCCCAGATTTATTTGCACACGACTGTACATGTAATGGAAGGTGGACGTGTAGAACCTTTACTTTTTTAGGTATTTTCCGTTATCTAATATTTAGCTATTAGCACATTAACTGTTTGTTTTGTCACAATGCAATTTTTTTATAAAAAAACAAAATCAACTATCTCTGAAACAGTTGATTTTGCAATTTGACGAGTATTGTACATGGATACAATATCATACCTTTTTGTAAACACCCTGTATATATCGTATGAAAGTTAAACTGTAAGTGGTTTTACAAGACAAATTCAAATAATAAACACTAACACGCTGAAGAAAGTTAAAAATAAATATAAATATTGCTATGGTCCTTATAAATTTATTTTATTTAATCATTATTCTCAGGGTTTTATCAATTGTTATTCTATTTCTTACCTTTTATTGTCCACGGCTCGCGCATGCAACCAGAACAAATTAACTCTTTAGGTCACTGTGGAATTATAATTAGAACTTGCACAAATAAAAACTCATGACTTTTATACAAGACAATTGTTATTTATTAACTATAAATCTGTATTCTTTAATATTAAATCAATTTCTTCAGGTAATATAGTAAATTAATATATGATAATAAACTCAACTTTATATGGGTAATACTGCATGTTTACATAATGACTATCTTTAACTAGGTTATACACAAATTTTAATCTTATATTGTTTAAAAGGCCTTCATTTATTGAACACTTATTTTAAATACAATAAATTCATTTCATTTACTTATTACTTTATAGTCTCAGATATAATTATCTATCAAAGTTGGGATACAATTACATCATGACATTTTCTTTCTTCGAGCTCATACCTTATTTGTAAGTGGCAAATGAACTTTGCACCACCAATATCCTCCTTCCTCTTGTACCGTGTTCAGTAACTTTGTTCGAATAGGTTTCGCACACACATACGGTGACTCCCAAAAGTGTTCATACAGACCACATTTTATAGCTAATTGGCAATAAATAACATAATTTAAAGAAATAAAAAATATAGATTTATAGAAACTGATTATCTTTCATAACAGATTTATTAATAAATGCGGTCTGATCTACACAGAAAAAAATAACTATCGAAAAACGCAGCTCACAAAAGTCTACAGTTTCAGGTATTAAGCAAAGTAGGCACGTGTCAACAAAAATTCAATTAAGTGACATATGTAACAATTGTTTTCAGTGTTGTTGACGTCTCTTGAACTAGTGAAACAGGTGAAATAATGGTTCTGCTTTAATTGTTGTTGATTATGAATAATAACAAAAGAGAAACAAGTATTGAAATACGGAATTTAATTGTTAAACTCCGGGAAGATGTAAAGTCTTACGGTGCAATCGCTAAAACTGTAAGAAAAAACAGAGCTGCAGTGTAATCGATTATCAAAAAGTATAGACAAACCAGTAATATTAGTAACAAACCCAGATCTGGAAGACCAAAAGTATTACGTAACCGTGATATCTGTCAGGAATGAATTTTGGATGAAGATTAACGAGGAATTAAAACTTGAAAATATGACACCAACAGTGGAGCATGGAGGCGGCAGTGTCATGAGACGCTTTCAATTTGGTGTTTGTATGTGCAGAAGTAACTCGCTCTAGTGTAGCTCGACGCAACTTAAAGTAGTCTTAAATAATACACGTAGAATCACTTCATCACATGACCACAGAATAGTTTCAATATTCTATGAAGTGCACTAGGACTCGCACTAGGAGACCGTTAGATACTAGTGGCAAGAACAGCAGGCAGTTTCGTTTGTTTATCTTCTAAAAAAATAACAATTTCCCAAAATGTTAGGTTATTCATGTAAAAGTTCACCAAACAAGTGTCAAACTAACCTAACTAATTAACGGAGCAGTTGTGGAACAGTAAAACCCCAACCATAAAGCAGGTGCACGAGGGGAAGAGGGAAAGTAAAATTGAGCAGACCTGGAGCAAAATGTTCTTGCAAACAATACGCGTAGTCATCTACCCCGAGTTGCACCTAGCAGCTCGTGTGTGCAAATCGAAAGCGCCTCAGATGTGGGGTTCGATGGCGGTAGCTGGACTAGGAAATTTACAGTTTATTCAGGGTATTCTGAATCAGATGAAATATATTGAAATATTGCGTGCTTACTTGTTACCCAGTGTTTATCGCTTAGGTCTTGGCAGGCGTTGAACACTGCAACAAGACCATGACCCTTAAGGACGCTGACCATAACGTGAAGCAGTGGATAGTTTATAATGTCCCCAAAACCCTTGATCATCCTCCTTAGTCGCCGGATTTGAACCCAATTGAACATATCTGGGAAGAATTGGACGATAGACAATAACAGACGCCACAGCCTTAGAACAGCTTTGGAGAGGGCATGGTCTATGATTCCAGTGGCAGTTACAGATAATTTAATTTTGTCTATGCCTAGACGATTACAGGCCGTTATAAATGCTAATGGAGGTCCTGCGAAACACTAAATTAGTTTTAAGAGTTATTTTTATAGTGTCGTTAATTAATGTATGAAGACTTGTGAGCTGCGTTTTTCAATAGTTATTTTTTTTCTGTGCAGATAAGATTACATTTATTAATAAATCTGTTATGAAAGATGAATGATAATCAGTTTTTATATATATTTTTTAAATTTCATTAATATATGTTATTTATTGCTAATTAGTTTTAGTATATACCAGTATTATATATTGGCAAAATTGAATTTTTACCTTTATAACTCAAATTTTACAGTTTTAGGTTAAACCAACAGTTAAATGTGCGTGTTTCCAACTATTATGCATCATCAAGCCTTTATAAAAAAAATATTTAAGAATTTAACTTGTTTTATCTAACAAAGCCTGACTGACAGAACAACTTAATTCCAAAATATCTTCAGCTAATTTGAATTAGAGTGCGTTAGAAAAAAACCGTTATCAAGTGGCCTTGTGTCAAACACTAATTTTTTAAAGTCACGTCATAACTTATTTTATGGATTGCGTATGTACACAACCTCACTTTGACAACTGACTACACAAGCGACCGAGCGTGTTGAATTCTGGGTAGAGCAATGTAATAATCACAGACATGCCGTCATAAGACAAAATCTTCTTCAAAGCCCTCTCGATAACTTTTTTTTCAACGCACATTATATTTGCAATTATAAATGGACAAATAACTGGTATCCTTTATAAATTCAAATTCTGATTGAATTATATTTGTTTTACCTACAGGAAAATCTATTTACTGATGGAATACCAATAACATCGTAGGAAATAGAATGTTTGGCTGATAAACGTACACGGTAAAAAGAATTATCACAGTGCTGGGGTTTTCTCTGTTAACCATTCTAGCACAGGAGAACAAATTGGTGAATATCTTTAATGTGTCCATCATATGCTGTTTCCGGGCATTCACTAATGAGGTGTTGTATGGTTTGCGATGAGTGACCGCAGCTACATTGCAGAGTCGGAAAATCCCCATTAAGGCAGAGCATTTACTGTATTGAGTGCCATGATAATCTGCTTAAGGTAAAGCCTGGTACTTTCTAAGTAGGATCGAGTATCAGTTGCTTTTGAGGAGCATTATATGTTTCCCAATCGCTTCTCCACTCTTCCTCAACTGCAAATTTTTGTTGGCAGCTACCCAGAATGGCTTTTTCGATTTCAATCGGTCAGAGTTTATGAGCAGCATATCTTCCATGTATTGGTAGAAAGTGGTTTTTATATAGCTTTTGGAACTTCCTCTATACCGCCATTGATCGTCTGTGACTGAGAGGAGCAATGTTGCTTAGCACAGAGAGCCACGAAAGAACGGTACTAAAAGTATCACTTTATTTAATTGGATATCCAATGGTTTTGCATGTGAACTGCTCATCCAGGCTGGAGAACAGTACTCTGCTGAAGAATAGACAAGAGATAATGTAACAGTTCGAAGAGTTTCAATGTCTGAGCCCCAGGCTGTTCCAGGTGATTTCTAGTCCTTATTCGTAATTTAGTGCTAAGTTTGTCGATGTGTGTTCTGTTGAGTATCCCCCTAGATATTTTGGTGTGTGTGACTGTGTATAAGTTTTATGTTCATAAAGGTGACATTTAGTTTTTGATTTGACTTCCTGTTGTTAAGATGGGAAGCACAAACTTCTGCTTTTGAGAGATTTAGGTGTAGACCCCATTCAGTAAAATACAAATCTATAACATCTCGATCTCTCGTTAGGATATCTTCAACAGCTGCCAGGTTCTTGTTTGACATGCAAGGGCGACATCATCGGCATGGATGAACTTCTTACAGATGGCAGTCAGATAGTCCATACATTGAATAGAAACGACGGCAATACAGAGCCTTGGTGTAGACCATGATGCAGCTTTCTAGCTTTGCTATTGTATCCCTCTTATATATTTTGGTGTGTGTGTTTAAGTTCTATGTTCATAAAGGTGACATTTAGTTTCTGATTCAACTTCCTGTTGTTAAGATGGAAAGCACAAACTTCTGCTTTTGAGGGATTTTGGTGTAGACCCCATTCAGTAAAATACAAATCTATAACATCTCAATCTCTCGTTAGGATATCTTCAACAGCTTCTAGGTTCTTGTTTGACATGCAGGGGCGGTATCATTGGTATAGATTAAGTTCTTACAGATGGCAGTCGGATAGTCCATGGTGTATACATAGAATAGAAGTGACGCCAATACAGAGCCTTGGTGTAGACCATCATGCAGCTTTCTAGCTTTGCTATTGTATCCCTCCTATATATTTTGGTGTGTGATTGCGTTTTAAGTTCTATGTTCATAAAGGTGATATTTAGTTTCTGATTCGACTTCCTGTTGTTAAGATGGGAAGCACAAACTTCTGCTTTTGAGAGATTTAGGGTCTACCCATTCAGTAAAATACAAATCTATACCATCTCGATCTCTCGTTAGGATATCTTCAACAGCTTCTAGGTTTTTGTTTGACATGCAAGGGCGGTATCATTGGTATAGATTAAGTTCTTACAGATGGCAGTCGGATAGTCCATGGTGTATACATAGAATAGAAGTGACGCCAATACAGAGCCTTGGTGTAGACCATCATGCAGCTTTCTAGCTTTGCTATTGTATCCCTCCTATATATTTTGGTGTGTGATTGCGTTTAAGTTCTATGTTCATGAAGGTGACATTTAGTTTCTGATTCGACTTCCAGTTGTTAAGATGGGAAGCACAAACTTCTGCTTTTGAGAGATTTAGGTGTAGATCCCATTCAGTAAAATACAAATCCATAACATCTCCATCTCTTCAACAGCTTCTAGGTTCTTGTTTGACATGCAAGGGCGATATCATCAGCATGGATAAACTTCTTACAGATGGCAGTCGGATAGTCCATACATTGAATAGAAACAACGCCAATACAGAGCCTTGGTGTAGACCATCATGCAGCTTTCTAGCTTTGCTATTGTATCCCTCCTATATATTTTGGTGTATGTGTTTAAGTTCTATGTTCATAAATGTGACATTTAGTTTCTGATTTGACTTCCTGTTGTTAAGATGGGAGGCACAAACTGCTGCTTTTGAGAGATTTAGGTGTAGACCCCCATTCAGTAAAATACAAATCTATAACATCTCGATCTCTCGTTAGGATACCTTCAACAGCTTCTAGGTTTTTGTTTGACATACAAGGCCGGTATCATTGGTATAGATTAAGTTCTTACAGATGGCAGTCGGATAGTCCATGGTGTATACATAGAATAGAAGTGACGCCAATACAGAGCCTTGGTGTAGACCATCATGCAGCTTTCTAGCTTTGCTATTGTATCCCTCCTATATATTTTGGTGTGTGATTGTGTTTTAAGTTCTATGTTCATAAAGGTGACATTTAGTTTCTGATTCGACTTCCTGTTGTTAAGATGGAAAGCACAAACTTCTGCTTTTGAGAGATTTAGGTGTAGACCCCATTCAGTAAAATACAAATCTATAACATCTCGATCTCTCATTAGGATATTTTCAACAGCTTCTAGGTTCTTGTTTGACATGCAACTGTGATATCATCAGCATGGATGACCTTCTTACAGATGGCAGTCGGATAGTCCATACATTGAATAGAAGCGATGCCAATACAGAGCCTTGGTGTAGACCATCCTGCAGCTTTCTAGCTTTGCTATTATATCCCTCCTATATATTTTGGTGTGTGATTGCGTTTTAAGTTCTATGTTCATAAAGGTGACATTAAGTTTCTGATTCGACTTCCGGTTGTTAAGATGGGAAGCACAAACGTCTGCTTTTGAGAGATTTAGGTGTAGACCCCATTCAGCAAAATACAAATCTATAACATCTCAATCTTTCGTTAGAATATCTTCAACAGCTTCTAGGTTTTTGTTTGACATACAAGGCCGGTATCATTGGTATAGATTAAGTTCTTACAGATGGCAGTCGGATAGTCCATGGTGTATACATAGAATAGAAACGACACCAATACAGAGCCTTGGTGTAGACCATCATGCAGCTTTCTAGCTTTGCTATTGTATCCCTCCTATATATTTTGGTGTGTGATTGTGTTTTAAGTTCTATGTTCATAAAGGTGACATTTAGTTTCTGATTCGACTTCCTGTTGTTAAGATGGAAAGCACAAACTTCTGCTTTTGAGAGATTTAGGTGTAGACCCCATTCAGTAAAATACAAATCTATAACATCTCGATCTCTCATTAGGATATTTTCAACAGCTTCTAGGTTCTTGTTTGACATGCAACGGTGATATCATCAGCATGGATGAACTTCTTACAGATGGCAGTCGGATAGTCCATACATTGAATAGAAGCGACGCCAATACAGAGCCTTGGTGTAGACCATCCTGCAGCTTTCTAGCTTTGCTATTGTATCCCTCCTATATATTTTGGTGTGTGATTGCGTTTTAAGTTCTATGTTCATAAAGGTGACATTAAGTTTCTGATTCGACTTCCGGTTGTTAAGATGGGAAGCACAAACGTCTGCTTTTGAGAGATTTAGGTGTAGACCCCATTCAGCAAAATACAAATCTATAACATCTCGATCTTTCGTTAGAATATCTTCAACAGCTTCTAGGTTTTTGTTTGACATACAAGGCCGGTATCATTGGTATAGATTAAGTTCCTACAGATGGCAGTCGGATAGTCCATGGTGTATACATAGAATAGAAGTGACGCCAATACAGAGCCTTGGTGTAGACCATCATGCAGCTTTCTAGCTTTGCTATTGTATCCCTCCTATAAATATTAGTGTGATTGTGTTGAAGTTCTATATTTATAAAGGCGACATTTCGTTTCTGATTCGACTTCCAGTTATTAAGATGGGAAGCACAAACTTCTGCTTTTGAGGAATTTCAGTGTAAACCCCATTCAGTAAAATACAAATCTATACCATCTCGATCTCTCGTTAAGATATCTTCAACAGCTTCTAGGTTTTTGTTTGACATGCAAGGGCGATATCATCGTTAAGATGAACTTCTTACAGATGGCAGTCGGATAGTCCATACATTGAATAGAAACGATGCCAATACAGAGCCTTGGTGTAGACCATCATGCAACTTTCTAACTTTGCTATTGTATCCCTCCTATATATTTTGGTGTGTGATTGCGTTTTAAGTTCTATGTTCATAAAGGTGACATTTAGTTTCTGATTCGACTTCCAGTTGTTAAGATGGAAAGCACAAACTTCTGCTTTTGAGAAATTTCGGTGTAGACCCCATTCAGTAAAATACAAATCTATACCATCTCGATCTCCCATTAGGATATCTTCAACAGCTTCTAGGTTTTTGTTTGACATGCAAAGACGGTATCATTGGTATACATTAAGTTCTTACAGATGGCAGTCAGATAGTCCATGATGTATACATAGAATAGAAGTGACGCCAATACAGAGCCTTGGTGTAGACCATCATGCAGCTTTCTAGCTTTGCTAGGGATTCCCGAGAGCATTACTATAATTAATCGATCAAAGTATTCACAAATCCCATTAGGCCTCTACATGGAATTATGTTATATAATTTAAGCAGAAGACAGTCGATGAAAGCAACTGTTAATTTTAGGCGTTTTTGATATCCAGATTCTATGCGAGTGGTAAGAGCCAGAACCTGGTCACAACAGCTTCTATTCGGCCTGAATCCGGCTTGTTCCAGAGGAATCGCTGTGTTAGTTACCGGAGAGATACGCTCATAAAATAATTTTTCTAGTAGTTTATACAATGTGCAAAGCAGCACAATCGGACAGTAACTGTCAGGAGAGTCGCTTGGTTTTCCAGGTGTCAGTATGGCTATTACATTACCTTTTCGCAGTGTAACTGGGAGCTCAAACTTCTTAAAAATGTTGTTATAGAGCCATTCTTTTGATTTAGGCCTAAAGTGGTTAATCGTCGTGTCGTATGGCTTGTGGTAGGAAGCTTGGTGTCAGAGTTTTCAGGTTGCGTGAGCACCTCTGACGTAACCTAACGACTGTCACCGAAATGACAACTGGGACCGCCGGCTTACCATGCCTTCCGAGGCTGCCTGCGATTTTATTACCGCTACAGGTCGGACACCTGTTCGAGTGCCAACCGCCGCGAATGTTGCTTAACGCTAGAGACCATTTGACCAGTCCTTGGAGCATGTGGCTATGCAACCAGCAGGGTGGTTAATGAATTCTGGTAATATACCATCAGGGCCTGCAGCTTTACCATTGGTAATACTGTGTATTGCTTTTTCAATTTCACTCTCTGTAAATGGCTTGACATTCAGAATCTTGCTGATGTAAAGTTTTGATGTCAGAGAGTATATTACTTACTTTCTCTGAACAATGTAATAATAAAAATCATTTATTGGATGATTACACTATAACAGAAACAATAATAACACTAATTATATTATATAAGTTAGTGAACGAAATGAGAATTTAAAAAAAAAAGAGCACAAACCGCAAAATGAACATTTATAATTGATCCGCTCGAATTAGTGAAGGAGGTGCTTGAGCCATACTTGTATAATATGAAGGCCAAGACTGACGAGAAGTTGCAGCAGTGGATGGATAACTTGGTCTTACAGCTGAGGTTGCTGCCCGAGGCTGCAAAGCAGGGTAGGCAGATTGTCCACCTGTTCGACCGTAACTGGAGTACACAGCTTGAACATTTTGCAGTTGATTATTATTTACCACTTTTCCCTGAGTAGCCGGCGGTGGATGTATTGGGGTCACTGGAGGACCAGTTGGCTGCCTCATCCATTGCCCCATTTGAGTTGGAGTCTTCCCGTTGATTAGCAGCTGAGAGTCCGCAACGTTGCTTGGCCAGTAGTCTTCGAATAACGTGCCAGCAGGAAAATAGTTTTTAATGTCATTTAAGCTAATCACTGCACAAGAATCATTGTCAAACAATTCTTTCCTTATTCCCTGAACTTTGCAACAAAATTTTAAATAGGAAAGATCCCACCCCTCTAATTTATCGGATTTTAACTTCAAGTTTTCCAACTCGCCGTCAAAATAAAATAGAGGGACATATTTCTGGCTATTGTGCACAGTGTAAGGTACCCCAGATTCCTTGTCGATGCAAATGAATCCGCATCGATCCAAGGGGTTGGTGCCTCCATTTAAGAGCTTTGTACAACACGTGTCCAAGAAATTATAAAATTCTATAGCATCACTTAAGTGCACTATTAGGTCTAGGGGTGTGAACTGTTCATGGCCAAACTGGTAATCGCAGTGCGTGAAGTTGATTGCGTTCAGTAACTGTGCTTCGGCTTCCGTAATGTAATAACTTTGGATGCTTGCACAGTTGTATACGTCTTGATGCAAAATTGTCAGGTATTTATTTAACACCTTTAACTCGAACATTCTCACTGCACAATATTTTTTGCCACTTCTGATTATGTAGGGTATGTAATCCTTGCCTAGTGTTGTCCAGCCGAATCGCCCATGGATTGATTCTTCGTCGGCGAGGTTTTTCAAAGAATCGTTTGTCTCACCGGTAGATGCTGTAATTGTAACATTTTTAGTCTTACTACTATGCGTAAAAAAACTTAATATATTACTCTGTACTGCATTTGGTGGAACCGAGGGTTGAGAAGGAGCCTGCATTTTGGCTCTGTTCGCCTCCATCACTGCAGCTAGTCCTTCAGTCTGGGTTTCATCATGCCCGTCCTGATTTAGAAAAGAACCCATGCTTGTTAATGCACTGAAAAACAAAGGGACAAATTTCAATACAGCAACTTAACCTGGGTGGGTGGTCATAAGTACAGCAAACGCTCGATAACGTAAACACTGGATAATGAAAACATCGCGCTAATGTAAACAGAAAATTCATACTATATGATCAAACAAAACGCCCGATAACGTAAACAGTTCTTGGCGACGGTTAGTTGTCGATTTATGTATGGGATTTCCCTCTGCGACACAGCTGAATCGATCGAATGGGTGTTTATTTTAGTCATTGTTGCACATAGGCGCTAATTTATGCTTATTTTTCTTCTCATTAAAAATGTGTATTACTTATCGCTGTCATAATATGTTTTGTTTTTATTGTGTTATTAAACGTTTCTTTTAATAATGTGTTTATTAATAAATTCACGCTTGCTAATGTAAACATTTCGACAATGTGAACACACTTGGTTTGAATTAGTTCACGTTATTGAGCGTCTGCTGTAGTTTGTTTCTAATTTGACTGACACAAACTACAACCCCTAAATTGCGTCTGTTTTCACCTTAACAAAAATTTCACACACAGTTATATCACACGCAGGAAACTCTTCATAGAACCCATATTTTATAATCCCATTTATGTTTTTTTTTTTAATTATAAATTGTTATTCGACTACGTCCTCAAATGGAATTACCTGTTCATTGCAGAATAAGTTCCTGTTCATTTTGGTATTTCCTGGCTTTTTTAATTGTAGTAGTAGAATTTCATCAAGGCTTGTGGTGTTCTGTGTGATGTCGCTAAAGTGCAAAAAAATTATTTTAATTTTATATTACTTATATTTACATTGGCAATTTGATTTATTCCAGTTTTAGTCGACAAAGTATCTAATTACGGACATCCAAAGCAAAATACTTTTAAAGTGATGTAGTTTCCTTTAACAGATTAAAACTGTA